>JAUCMT010000048.1:17494977-17513746 GCA_032357475.1 Enteromius thamalakanensis
TATAATGTAATGCAATAATGATTTAAAAAAATGCAGTATTCACATTATCACATCAAAATATCTAAAAATAGAAAGTTATTTAAAATTGTAATAATATTTTGCAGTAGGACTGTTTTTACTACTAGTTTTAACTAAATGCATCCATGAAATATTTGTAAAATTATTATTATTATTTTTTTTTTATAATTTCAAATAATGTAATGTAAAATATCTCAATTAAGTAATTTACCGACACACACATACTGTATATATATATATAAATATATATATATATATAATATGATTATTTTCTTATAATTCTGATTGCAAAAAATATTTTAAAAATATAAATATTTTCTGCAAATATGTGTATATACGTATTTAATTGTTGTGTACTCCTGTCGAGTGTCATGCACGCAGTTTATTTAAAGCGCAGTTTTAAGCAGGGTGCTTCACCAATTAGAAGTCTGACAGGGGACGTGTCAGGGAAGATGAGATTAGCCTCTGGAAAACAAGACTCCAGGTCTTTCTGTGACATTTGGGCACGAAACCGTCTTTCCCAAACCAACCTCTGCTCTTGGTTGCATCAGACGGCTTTTTTAAAAAGTTCACATTTGAGTAGCGTTGACGTCTGTCCAGCCCTCACGCTCTCATTATCAGAGGGGTAAGAATCGAGGTCAGAGAAAATTGATGCCAAACTGCTTCCTTTCATTCTCACCCAGAGACGAAGTGACATTCAGACTAGGGCTCGCAATCAGAGGTGCCTCATTTGCATATGCACCGGAGGGACGTTTTTTGTAACCAATCAAATCAGGCCTCTCCTTCCTGTGGGAGCACTCGCATCAGGGTGCCGACGGAAGCCAGCGGGTGAACCCGCCCCCTTCTCGGCAGGAAGTCTTGGAGGAAGTACAGTGTGGAGATGGAGGATGGGCTCATTATACAGCAGCAGTTATTCAGGACAGCCTTGTGCTGTGAAACACAATCATTTCAGGGGATTCTGGCTCTGTTTCCCGGCACACATAGTCTGTTTGCATCCTAATCGATTTTAATGGAGGTGTAAGGTGAGCAGGAGGTGTTTTGTCAGGGAGTTGTAATACTGGAGAATGAATTGGCAGAGGTGAGATGTGTGTGTTTGGATAAGGGCTCGGTCACGGCTCTTAAGCACAACTTTTGGAGCTCTGAAACTTTAAACCTATTGAAAATATTGCTATAAAATATTATAGCTTACCTTAGACTTATTTCTTATTTACACAATGAATAGGGTGGAACCTTACTGAATGAAAATAAAGAGATAAAGTTAGCTGACATGACTTGTAGTGATTAATTGTCATTTTTTATTCTTATTATTAATAAAAATAATAAATAGCACAGTGATTTCTATGAAATAGTCTTTCCTAAACTTTAAAAAATCAATAAATAATTATTTTGTTTGATTTCTTAAAATTCAGACTTTGTTTTTATCCATTTTGATGATAATAGCCAGAATTGCAAGCTATAAATGCTAAATTTAGACGTTTTCACCGTTCTCAGTTTACATATCAAATGTTTTCCCAACCATTTAATGAAATAGTTTTAAGAATCTGTTATGTCTTTTTTTTCTCTCACAATGCAACTTATTTTTAATTATTTTGACTTTTCTTCTCGGAACTGTGAGTTTATATCACACTTTTTTTTTTAAATTCTGTATTCATGTTTCGCAAGTCTGATTTTATATCTCACAGTAAACAAGAACTAAATTTTAAAATAAGCATTCATATTGCTTCAGTCTTAATGAGCTCCTGTTAAACACATAAACCCTAATACTCCGATTTAATCAGATTCAAACACTTATATATTTATTCATTTTATTTCTTTTCTGCTGACAGATGGCACTTGTTGGAGATGGAAATAATATAAGTTAGCTTCTTAGGTGAACATACTGTACTGTGCTATAGGAGTAAATCTACTGTACAGTCATTTCAAGTTGATTTGAGCAGATAGTGTGATTATTTTCATGTCCTAAAACATAAAAATAACTTGTTCATTAAAGCAATGTTCCAGTTATTTTGTCTCCGTAATGAACATTTTCAAATCAACTGTTTAGTTTTTTGTTGTTGTTGTTGTTGTTTTTTTTTCTTCAAATACTGCTTTATTTAATAGTTGCAGTCTCCTTTAAGAAAATTGTACGACTTTCATCTCTAAGGTGTTTATTTCAGCTGTAGTTCCTTAAATGGACAGGTCACCCAAACATGATGATCTTTACTGACCCTCAAGTCATTTTGTTTGAAACATGAATTTTAATTACAAAAAGAAACAAGAAAATGTATAATGAAACATTGCATTACCAAATTTATCCTGTTGGGCAAACAGCAAAAGTGACGAGCTCAATTGAAATTCAATAGAAATTCTCTTTTGCGTTCACTTAACAGTGACGACAATGTTTAAAACAAACTAATAATTCATCTATAACCCAAATGTGTTCAGACACATTTGATAATATATGCGTAACAGGAATGATCCGGGTATATAAGAGTGCAATATATTATCGATGAATCTGTCTGTAACAGGAGCAGATGCTGGCACACAGCGTGCCAATGACTCGTGCATTACTTCACTAATGAGAGCGCACGTAATTAGAGATCGGGAAACAAAGGCGAGAGAACAGCAGAGTAATGCAAGTATGAATCACACGCTCACACTTATAGACGACGACCTTAAACATGCATGAAGACTTCAATCTGTCATAGTGTAGAAGAGCTTTGCTTGATAGACGCAGTTCACTCGAAGTGGAAATCTTTCATGATCGTTCATGTTGAGGACTCCAGATGTGCTAAAATACATATTGGAATGCTTTATTGCTTAAATATACATATTTCTGGAACCTAAAATGTTTCAGATTGGTATTAGGCTCAAATATTATAGAGCTTTTACGCCTGCATGGTTGAAATAAATTGATTCCCTTGAGCTTTTCAAAGATAATCCATAATTGCCTTCACCGGCGGTTCATTAGTAGTGTGGCTACAGCGAGCACGTTCAAATAATAACTTTTTTTGTTGTGGCTTCTCTGGTAAGAGTGCAAAGCAAATTCCCTGGGGTTAAATCAAAGTTTCGGCGGCTGTAGAGATTGCGTCTGGAAATGACTCCCCGCGCAAAGCCCCGTTTTGTGGACAGAAAACGTTTTCCTGGTATTATCAATTTGAATGCATCTGTTGAAATAAGGCAAAGCATAGGTGTGAAATATGCTTGCTTTGACATATTTTATGATGCAGAAGCTGGAGTCAGCACTATGTTTGTAGAAGTGAGCTCTATGGTGTGTAACGGTACATGAAATGAAAGGCAACGGTGTGCAGATTACAAATTCTTGTCGGCTAAAGCGTAATAAAATAACTCATGTAGTAAATGGACATGTTGTGTGACAGATTCACATGAATTCTCTAGATTTGAAGGCACAGATGTTTTGCGTTATTCGGATCAAGCGTGTCAGTACTCTTGTGCTGTGCTAAAAATCGTTTGCCTAATTTGGCGTTCGCAGTCATTTTAAAAATTGCTTGTAAATCTCGCATTATGCTGTATTATTGCAAAATCCTGGATTAATTTTTTTTTGTCAACTTCATTTCTTTCAGTTAGGATGTTTGGAAATGATTGACTGCGGTCTTCACTGATCTAATCTGAGCCAAAAACCTTACGTTTTTGAGTTGATAGTGTTATTTTGGTAGTTTTGCCAAAGTTCACTCAAAAACGGAGATCTCAAATAAACTCAGCAAGGCTTTCAGTCAATCTACTCTGAAAAGAAACACAAAATCTGTGCTAAGTGAAAGAAAACAAGATGCTAAAAAGATTAAATCTAGCTGGTTATCTGGTAAGAATATAGCATTTAGCATATAGCAATATAGTTTTTTGTAGGCTGGTCATTTTTGATTGGGAAGCCACAAGTGTAATAAGGTGAGGATAAATATCCTAAAAGTCGAAAAATTCTAGATTTTAGAAAAATTTTAGGAAGTTGTGTATTTTGTGTGAGCAATGATATTTTACACGTCAAACAATGAATACGTCCTCATGTTGTGTCAATAACGTTTACACTCCGAAAATTTCCTAAAAAATTAAACCTGTAACATCCTTTTTTTTTTATGGGACAGGATGTCGAATGCATAAAAAAAAAGAAATAAAAAAAGCGGAAAAAACAACCCGATACATATTTTACGAGGTGGCTAATTGGTAAAATTTTTTGGTAAATTTTACCAGTTGCCAATTCATATGGATTTGTAATCGTGCAAGTGAGGTCGTACGAATTTGTGCTAATTAGCACAAATTTTCCACCTCTGAATTTGTCGTGAGACCAATTTGGTAATTTGGTAACTTATTCGAATTTGGTCAATTCTACTAGCATTTTTTAAAAGAAAAAGAAAATGACACAAACTGGGGTGCGTTTCCCAAACAACGATGTAACTCGCTGATTAACCACATTTACCTCAGTATGACGCATTGTTTTGGAAACGAACTAGCTAAACACGACTGTTTCCCGAACACGGCCACATCTCTGTTGCTCTAACCTTCTGCTATTAAACTGATTAGAGATTACCAAGATGCTGCTGTATTGAACATGACACATATTGTCTAATTTATTAATTTCGTTCACTATCATTTTGCTTTATTTGGTCTTGGAATCATTGCGGTTCCCTCTTACGTCATACTCAGAGGTTCCCTTAGTCTTTTTTGCCCATGTGCACTTTTCAAAAACAGTGTTTAAAATAGACGTGCAAAAAAAAATAATTAAATTGCTTTTTATATTTAGTTAGAATGGAACATAAAGATAGTAATGCATGTTAGTTTGCTTCTCGTGTCCAATAGCATATTTAATAGTCCATATATCTTACTAACAAGAAACAATGCTTCTAACCACAGATCGAAAGCTGACTGCAAATGTTCGTTTGAACTATGCTTTCGGGAAACACCAAATCATTGAACTATGCTGTTAACGATGGAACTTGCAACCATAGTAGGCTAACCATGCCTTTGGGAAACGCACCCCAGGTCCATTACTGTTAGCAGATACGATTAACTCTTTGGAGGCCGAGGTGATTTTGGGGATGCTGATGCTCTGATATTTGTGGTTATTTCAGCTACTTATAACATACAACTGACCAACATATAATTGTTTTTGTATACAGCAGAAACTGTGCTACAATAATATGTGACCAGGATGGATGTACATGTTTGCATTTAAAAAAAAAAATAATAATTATCCGTGGTTAGTAAGTTTTGGGAAAATAAAACTAGCTAAAAATAAGGCCATACAAGCCATAGGGAATGGTCCTGAATAAGAATTTAGAGTAACCAGTCTATTAGGCTAGAATATTTACTTAGAATAATCATTTTAATTACTTATTCAAAGAAAACAATATAGTGTTTTAAATTTTAAAAAACATGTTTTGAGACTGAAAGACACTGATATTGAAATCTTGTTTTGAGATATGATCAAAATACTATGAAAATGGCATATTGCAAAAACTTTCTTAGCTGATCCGTGTTAGAGGACGTGCTCACTCACACACACACAAACACACACACTCACAATTCATATCTGAGTGTGACTCATGCAATACAGTGCAGTAGATATAGAATATGTTCAGTATATTTGTAATATTATGTAGGAGCCCAAGGGTTTTGAAAAGTTCAGAGTGTGTATGGATGTCTATGATTTGCCTCCATGTACGGACAAATTGAAAGCAGGCAGATTCAAAAATGATTATTCAAAAATGGAAAATTATAAGAGTAATTTATTTATTTCAGGAGCTCTATTGTTGCAAAGCAATAAGATAGAATTGTGAGAGCAAGATTAGAAGCAGTTAGAAGCGCTAGTTGCTGTCATCTCCAAAGCAGGATTTGTTTTGGGCAGACCCAGCGGTCACCAGTAAATGATTTCACAGCACAATACCAATACAGATTTATTCTCTGAGATTTAATAGAGTTGAAATTGAGCACTGGCATAAGATCTTGATATCTGTACCACCCGCTGAAACTGCTGATTGATTTTTTATAATTAGGCAATAATTACATGCACATCTTTTCTAGTTCTAAAAAATGCTTAACATTTTTTTTTCATATGCATTTATTTGAAATTGCATTTATTTATTTTGTATTTGTATTTATTTATTCATACATATATTTTTTGTATAGTAACAGTGAAAAAGCCTTCACCAGCTGAACGTACACCTGGTCGTAAGACTAGTCCGGATGTAAAGTGTGCTTTAAGCCGTGCGTAGAGTTTATACCCATTGCACCATCTTGGCGTAGTGCTACATCTGAGACTAAATCTTACGCCTAATCAGAGGTAGGTGTAAAGTTAAAATTCATGATTTGCTCGGACATTATTAATTTTTATGCTTCATGTCTGTTAATTACTGCACCAGACAATCACAAAGCTCAGTGTTGGCTATCTCCATCTCCAAAACCATTAATTTTCAGGAAATAAAACACTTTACTTAGACTTTAGCTTTCACAAACCATCACGACTCGTCTAAAATAAAACTATAGATATACCTACTAAAACAGTTCAAGCGTATAGCAGTGTTTAAATGTTAAAAATGCGCTATATAAATGTGGAATAAGTCTGTGCGGAGAGGCTGAAGTGCGCTAAATTCTTAACCTTAGCCTTCATTTTTAATCTTTGTTTTTCGAAGTAATCTGTCATGGAACGAATAGGGAGACTTAAGATACAGTAGAAACTTGTTTGAAAATGTTTCCTCAATGAAATCATGGTGCGGTGGCTTCACTTGTTGAAGTGCAAGCTCGTCTCAGTTGTATCTATAACCGTGAGAGAACGTCTCAGCGAGGACGCGGCGTAGCTGCACCTGGTCGTAGTTTTAGTTGGTGCAACAGGTGTAAATATTTATCGTGAGGCTGGACATAGCAAAGTCCAGCGTAGGGCTTACGCCCAGCTTTTTTACGTCTAGCTGGTGCAACCGGCCCCAACTCAGAACTGCTTTGTCTACAGCCGTTATCGTGGAAAGGAGGGGTGGCCTAAGAAAAGCAGACTACCACAAAGCAGAAAAGTTCAGAAAAATCTGATTATGAGGCAAAAAGGAGATGATATGCCCTCACCGTCGAGTGGCATTTTCTCATCCGTGACTTCAGTTGAAGTTTCAGAATCTGATACAGACTGGTTAATATTCTAAATGGTTCTTACAAGTGCATAGAAATTTCTGTTCAGTTTGAACCAAATGTTTGCAAATTCCTTTACAATATAATACATTAACAATAATAAGTTTTTTTGGGCTACTTTAAATTTATTTTGGGCTACCAAAAACTGAAGAGTGCCTGCCTGAAGGACTACCAGGAATTTTGCGAGCCCTGAATCTTAGTTTTTTTTAATAAACTGAGAATTAATTCTCTGGTGAAAATAGGAATTTGAGATTTTTTTCTTTTTTATTATATCTACTTGTCTCCATAAACGTTTTCTGGAAACATTTGAAAGTGACTAAATTGAAGGGAGGTGCCGATGTTTTGGCAAGCATGCCATTTTTATTGTTTTTATTTATTTATATATTTATTTTTTTTATACTTCCTTTCTGGCATTATGTGACAAGTGCGCCAGAAACCCAAGTGCTTTCTTTCCAAGCATAATGTGTTGGTGGATTATATTGTTTGTTTTTTTTAATTACAGGGGAAGCAAAAAGGATCGAGAGAAAATTAGCATACTCCTGCTGCTTTGTTCTGAACTGAGATGGAAACATATTCAACACTGAACCTAAAGACCAGCCCATCAAATATAATTTAACACTTTAAATGGATCTGTGTGTGTGTGTGTGTATTTGTACATTGGTAAGTTGTAGCCATGTGCTGAAAATAATTGCTTATTCCATGAGCTAATTGCTGCGATTAATTCAGTTAATGAGTTGCTGAATTAGTCAGATTAATGCATTTGTGTGTGTTCGTGTGTGTGTGTGTGTGAGTGTGTGTCCATGTTTTGCTTGTCAATTATGAATTTTCGTCACGATTAGCCTCTCCCTCAACCTAGATGAATCTGTATTGGAACATAACATAGTCTTGTAAACGAGTTTATTTTTAATTTACAGGGCACTCAACCAAAAGAGGGCCAAGAGCACTAATGAGAAAAATATGCACACTTTAAGATGTTTTATTTGGACTTCTCACGTCACATGTTTTCACATTAGTGAGCCAATTCCTGCATTCTCAATTCATTTACATTATTTAGCTGTTTTTGACACATTATTAAGTTCAAGTTTTTTGTGTGCGTTTCAGTGGGATTTTTATAGTAGGGGAAGTTTTTTCATTTGTTTGAAAATATGAAACTTCTTTATCTATGCTTCATCTATGTTTAAACATTAATTACCTGTCCTGGAGTAAAGATGTGATCGTGGCCTAGATCAACATTTTAGTAGATTTTTCTAGAGTCTGTCATTGGAGAGGATGATTTTTGTGAATGATTTTTGTGACTTTTTGGATAATGGATAAAAACTTATGAGCTTATGTTTCTCATGTTAGCAAGTGTGAAAGAATGAGGACTGTTTGAAAGAGCTAACCAAAAAAGATGGAGAGCTAAATATATCTTTGTATTATAAAATAATATATGTCTATACAATTTATTTAATTTTTTAAAATTATTTATTTATTTTTTATTTTTTTTAAGTAGACTAGAATGAAATAAATAAAATACAGTAAAAGAAACCGTTTTTAATATATATAACAGTATATTATAATATTAATGTAAAGTACAATAAAGAAATATGGTCAGTGGATACACCAAAATTAAGAATTAAAAAAAATTTAATTAAAGGAATTCTTGATTTTCTTTTTTTTTTCTGTTTGATATTGTGAAAATTTATTTGTAAAAATCCTTAAAATATAAATGTAAAAATATCAGTCTTTTAAATTGCCTATTTATTAAATCTTATTTATTTATTTATTTATTTATGTATTTATTTTAATTAATATACATTTTAATATAGATGTTTTCCCTTTGATGTTTTGAAAATTAATTAAAAAAAATTACAATTAAAATTTATATGTAACAATTTCAATCTCTTAAATTGACTATTCATTAAATCTTTTTTTATCTTATTTTTTATGAGGGAGGGAGGCTCCTAATTAAAGAATCACCCAATAGTACAATATTGATCACAAAAGTTAACCAGAGTCACCACCATGAAGTGAAAATGAAGACAGTAGTATTCTGTCTCCTGAGCTTATAAACTCCTGCTCTTTCTGCCGCTGTGTAGTACAGTCATCACTAACTGTGTTTTGTCACAATCTATAAAGTTTAATCCTGCAGGAAAAGCAGATCAGCTGTGACAGATGGAAATAACCCCATTTAAACAAGATGAATTCAAACGAGATTGCAGAACCCATCAGGCCTCTTGCATATGTGGTTTCAGTAATTTTCCGATGTTCCGATTCTTCTTGTTTTAATATCGGTTGATTAGATAATATTTGACTTAAGTATATTGAGTGCTTCTATTTATCTGTAAGGACGAAATGTAATAAAATGCGGTTAGACTTGAGCCTGGAGTTGCAGTTCATTTATTTTATATACTGGATTTTACCAGAGTATTTTTATTTATTAAGTCCATTTATGGAGGTTGTAGCTTTAAAAGGAGTTTGTCATTATTCTGAGCAGTCAGGGAATATATTTCACATTAGAGCTCTGCGAGTCAGATAGTATATCAGATCGTGATCTTTGAACTCCAGCTGACAACCCTGCTGCTGCCACAGTAACCTTGATGGATTTTATTGGTGGCCTTTGCCACCTCAGTTCTGTTAGCCCGCTGGAGATTTGTTTTTGTAAGGCCATCTGTGTGTGTGTGTGTGTGTGTGTGTGTGTGTCAGTATGCAGCATGAAGTGACACTGTGCTGGTCTTGGACTCTGGGTTTTGTAGACGAGAGCAAAGACTCCTGACAGGCATCTCCTCCTGTATAAGACGAGGCCAAGGATCATTTGTCCAGTGAGGCATACAGCACAGATTCACTGCCTCAGTATCGCTTGGTAACATGTCCCTGGATAGTCAACTGGAAAGAAACAGGAGTAGTCCACTGAGCTGCATGATACTGCCACTTTTCAAAGCAGAAAAAACAAGGGGAAAAGCAAATAGGCAGTTTCAAATGTAACTGATTGTTTTAATTTTATTTTATTTAATTTCATTTTATTTTTTATAAATGTTTGTGTTTCGCTAATTCAATTTTACACTGAAGAAGTTAAAACTAGTGTTGGAAGCATTAACTTGTTTGTACGTTTTTACTATTTTATTTTATTTTGTGTTGTTTGTAAGTACAGTTTATAATGAGTAGTGTAGAGCATAGTCTAGAACCTTATTTGATTTTTTTCAAAATGTATTTAATATTTTATTTTATTCGATCTTTTACATTGTGTGAGTTAAAACTAGCAATTTTCACCACGTTAATGTAGGGTTTATTTTAATTTATTATTATTATTTTTAATAAATTAAGTTATGATATTTTATTTATTATTTTTCTTAATCTTAGATCTATGTAATTACTGATAATAGATTTAATTTTTATGCAATATATGTTTCATAAAAAATGTGTTAAAATCTTTATACATTACATTACATTCAAATTTGACTATTATAGTTATGTTAAAAAATAATGACATATTTTACTTAAGTTTTATTCAAAATGAAATGGCAGGTATTTTTCTGATGTGATATTTTGCTATTTAGCAGGTATTAAAAGCAAAAGGAAATCACAGATATTTTCTCCAGGCTTGGTTTAGCAGTGCTTCATAAATCGTCCTCCCCTCCCATGCATTTGCAAATGGACTCTTCCCCAAACATTGTTGTTTTTGTAGTATTTGTAATGGTGACACACTTTACTGGCTTCTGATTGGATGTCACTTTTTTTTTATTCACTCCCTCGGTAGCTGCCGTAGAAATGGCTCTGACATGCCCTATTACACCGTGGATAACAGGAATACGTGTTTACCTATTGCTTTCACGTTATTGTTATCCTCCTACACACCCCCGCAGGGACGCTTGGACCGGTCCGGCGTACCGATATAACGAGTCAATCCATGTGTTTAGAAGCTGCCATTTTGGAAAACATGAGCTGCCCAGTGAACCTTAGGATAGCTCAATAACACAGCTGAAATACTCATCAGAAGGTGGTTGTAGGGCCATTTCATGTCCATCTTTCCAACGCATTTAAATGGCCATTATATTATTTAGCCCTTTCATCTCATCCATTCATCATCTAGCACAGCAGAAGTAAATGGGTTTGCGGTGGAGAGTCTTTGTGTCAGTGTTTACAGTAAGCTCTCTCCCATCACGGCCTTGCAATTAGTCCGCTCTCACACGCTGGACTCTTCAAGCCTGAAAAAAAAAAAACTTTGAGGATCTCTTCTTTTTATACAAAAGATTCTGTGTTTCTAAAAAATGAATCACAGACAAAATCAATGTTATGCGTTTTGGAGATGTATTGATCATTGCTTTGAACTTACCTTTTCCAAGCTGAATTATTATCAGACCATGGTAAATAAAATCAGTTTGAAGATATATTTAAAAGGACACTAAACCTGTGTTTAATTATAAAATTAATGCAATTGAATCTAAATTATTTGATGCCTGTATTCATATTCATACTGTGGCTTTTTTATGTAAATAAACTACTACAAATTATATTTCGCACACTTTTATAGTCATCTGGACTACTGAAGAGATTAATTAAACATTTATAAGGCGTACATTTATTTATATATTATGCTGATTTGGTGATTACAAAACATTATTATCTACACTCTTCTAAATACTATTTTTGTGGAAGCTGTAACACTACCTTTTTTTTTTTGAATATGTATTTTATGAATACCTTGTTTAGAGACTGATTGATTGATCGGAAGTAACAGTAGAAAAGATTGCAAAAGATATAATATAAATGATGTTCTTTTGCTGTTCTTTTGGTTCATCAATATTTTTCAAATACAAGCATTAAATACTGTTTTCAACGTTGATAGTAATAACCGTCATTAATAATTTAGTGCCAACGATATCGACAATTCAGACAAATCAGCATAATAAAATAAATACAGAATAAGAATTAGACTAATTATTATTATTATTAATGTGTTTGTTATTGTGGAACCTGTGATGCACAATGTTTTATTGTATCTATTTATTTATTTATTTTTTTATGAATACTTTTATTTTCCAGTTAGTGATAACTTATCATTCAGACAAATCAGCATTTTAAAATAAATAACTACATAATAAGAAATAGAAGAATAATAACTGTTAATATTATTATAATTATAAATCATTTGTTTATTTTTGTTGAAACGTATACACGGATATTTGTAAATGCTTATTTTATGAATACGTTTATTCACCAGTGATGCAAAATAATCTATTATAATAGTTATTATTATTATTATAGTCTTATTATTTATATTATGATCTGTTTTAGTTTAGTTTTCTTTCGACACAATTGTGGCGTATTTATCTAAGCAGCGAACAGACATCCGTCCCAATGAATGAATGGCTCGGACTCTTTGTTTTTCTCCACAGTGCATTATTGGATTATTGAACTTTCTCTGTGTATTTGCGGTTAATGGCCTGAAACCTGCTGATTGGCTGTTTAAGTCCACCGAGAGGCCAATCAGGTGAGAGGTGAGAGCGGCCCGGCTAATGACCTGCGAGTGAGACATGCCTGACCATGAACCCTATACATTTGCGCGTTAATGTTGTCTCTCAGGATTGTTTTTCACACTACATTAGTTTCCTTCTCCCTCACATGCTACAGTAGACGCACACCTACAGGAACGTCCACATGTGGGCTGGATGGAGATTTTAGCATTAGTTCAGCACCAACAAAGAAAGTAGGTTACCATTGCACCGTTTTCTGCAAGACAGCCAATTATTTTCCCATTACATGCACTACACACTCTGTAATTTCCAGCGTGTGTGTTCAAACCATCCAATCACATATAATCATCTCCGTGTCCCTCTCAGGTTGGGCAGAGGAGCTCAGAATTCACCTGCCATGTGATGTCTGGTGGCCCGTGCTAATGATCACTGTTCCTCGGTGAGCCTTGACCCCGGGCCGCAACGCATAATTAGCTTTTCCATCAGCTTTTCTGCCTCGTCTGGCGACCTTGCGGGTGAACCATTGTTTACTGACAGCTATAGTTGGTCCTTTCTAGCTCTTTCACCAGCGATCTTTGGTGATTTGGGTGTCGTGCGCAGAGCAGGAGACTGGGGGTGAAAGCCATGTTCAGCGATGATTCAAAAAGCAATCCCCATACATACTGCATAAAACCTGTGTAGTGTGAAGCACATTCATTTTTTATTCTAAATCGTGAACTGCTGTCAGTGTTGGCATTGCTAATTAGCAGAGGAAGGGTTTAGGACATTTCATTTACAGCATGTTTATATCGCATTAAAAATCGCTTTTTTGTGCTTATTTGAATGCACAGAAAATTCAGCTATTAATTATAGTATATGTTATACATGTTCATCAATGATTTTTTTTTTTATCAAAAGGTTAATTGCTACATTTACATTTTTGCAGGTTTGCATTAAGTTTTAGCATTATTATTAGCTTCAAATAAATACAGATACACTTGTTAAATATTTCGAGCGTCTTTATATTATGAAATGTTTTGCATGTTCTTACTGTAAAATACTATGCTATTTGATTTGCTTCTTAGCGATGAAAATTCCATTTAGGTGCTTCTTTCTTTGTTCATCAATAAATTTTTTAACAACTGTTTCATAAAAATGTCCAAATTTATATCTTACAAAAAAAAAATCTCCTTTTTGTGTAAAAGCACAACCGTTTTTTTGTTTTGTTTTCAGAATTTAAAAAAATAATAATTCAAAAGTGAGTATTGTAGATTCACGTTATTATAGATAGATAGATGTCTGATCAATTGTTCAGAATGACTTTTTATTATAAAATGTTTTGTAGGTCCACTATATTTCAGACTATTAACATACGGTGGGCTTTTGATTGCTTTTTAGCAAACAAAAATTCCATTGAAAAAATCTTTGCTTTTATTTTTTCTTTATTTATTGATTCATTCTGAACCGTAAACAAGCAGGCCTCAGTGTTGGAGCGTCAGTAAATCAGCTGCTTTCTTTGTAATTTCGATGTAATTTTAGACGGCCCTGAGATTCATTGTGTTTGGTTTTGTGTTGCTGAAGTGGCCGCTGTGGCTCAAGGCTCTCATTATTGTTCTGTGTGAGAGTGTGTGTGTGTGTGTGTGTGTGTGTGCGTGCTGCGTTAATGTAGCTGTTCATTCCGCTGATGTGTTTACAATGCTGTTCCATTTGCTTTAGCGCTGCACATGAAATTGATTTCTGAAATTGCGCATTGTTTCTAATAATTTGATTCGGTTCACCCTGCTGTCGGATCTTCACAGTTGTCCCGTGATTTTATGAGTAATTCAGATAAGTAGTTAAACAGATATGAATGATATCACATCCATACTCAGTAGAACATTTCTTTATTTAGTAAAAATGCTTTAAATTGTTGCTTGCTGTCCTCAATATCAGAGATGTTGAATTGTGGTAATTGTTTATATTTACAGAGCGTCTCCACCAGCCTTTGTTCCCAAACGCCCACTACATGATGCATTTGAACTAAAATCTCACTTTGCCAGTTCAAATAAACATCTTGTATAAGCTGTAAAATCAACCAGAGACACATTCACTCAGTACGAGCTGTTAGTCGTAATAACATCACAGATTTGGACCATTAGGCTGTGGAAATAAACAGTCGACAGTGCTGAGGAAGTGGCGTGAATTAGCCAATGGTGAATCAGTTGAGAATGTTTAGCCGCAATAACACATTGCATAAGGAGTTGTGTAACGTGTTGTCAATACACTGTGTGAAAACGCAGAATATTTCTGGATCGTGATTATCAGCCAAAATATGTTGAGGAATTGTGAAACGCAGCTGGTTTTGATAAAGAGACAAGATGGCCGCCGACGTGCTGCTGTTTTGAGCTCACGCCGGTTTTCTGTTGGAGGTCCGGTTGTCAGAATGGCTTTATAGATCCTCATTAAAAGGGCTCGTTTAAGTCGCTGGTGTCCTTGGACTTCTGCCTCAGTATCTGTTTATTAACATATGCGTCCACATGTACATCCGCTGCTGGTTTTCTCAGCGTTCAGACTTGATAGTGTGTGAATATTCCCATGATTCTGGTAAACATGTGAAATAAGATAATCATTAAATGCTAAAATGGGATTTTACTTCTGCAGCCTAAACATTTTACACTTTATCAACAATGCAATGTGTGATTTCAAAGCTTTGCTTTTGTTTTCTTGTTTTTTGATAATGGAGATCAGAGAATACTGATATTTTGAAAGGAATTGAAAGAAAAGGGAAACTGTTTGTGAATTGAACGTGTTTTGCGCCGCGTCTGCTGAGGTTTGTTTCTCTCTTTGAAGCTATTGGTTTTGTTTGCAAGATGTTTTGCTGATATTATGATTTAATGGTCTTAAACTCTCAGTGCCAGTGTTTGTCAGCGAATATAAACTGTATTTATCCGGAATGGAATACCGCAAGGCAGTATTTAAAAGCATGTTCTTTGCATCACATTTGTTTTCCTTCCTTATAATTCAGAAGCCGTAAAGCTTTTCTGTTTTAAAATCATTCATTTAGGTTGTTGAATAGAAAATGTAATATATTCTAAAACACAAAGAATGATCCTCCAAGGTTTTCGACAGACATTAATAATAATCATAATTTCTGCTAGCTCTGTGTTTTTTTGTCTCCTGCTCACATCTGGGTATTTTTTATTCTTTTTTAAAACTGTGAAATATGGCCTTGTGTGTTTGCATCTTACAATCCTAATCGTTTCTGCTTGATGTCTAATGTGCATTGTTTATTTTGCTTCTGATGTGTCCGTAAAGTGTTGCATTTTTATTTCGATGCCGATTTTTGATCTATGCCACTGCTTTTGTTGTTGCATCTGTTCCAAAAAAAACTGAATTCTAAACACGTGTTTGGCATTGTCTGTTTCTTCTTTGTTCTACAGAGATGTTGAAGGAGTTGAACCAGCAGCGCAGAGAGAAAGAGTTTACAGACCTGAAAATTATAGTTGAAGGCAAAGAGTTTGAAGTCCACCAAAATGTTCTAGCTTCCTGCAGCTTGTATTTCAAGGACCTGGTGAAAAGGTTTGCCTTCCTTCCTTCCCACCAGCCGTTGATCCAATCTGTTCTTTTCGTAGGGCGCATTTGTGTCATTTTTTTCCCTCCCTCTGTTTCTCTCTTGCAGGTTTGTAGGAAGACTTTGGTTTCTATCACAGGGCCAGCAGCCATTCACCGTTTCGCTCAAATGAATGTATCTTAAATTGGGAAAAAGGTCAACCCTTTTCTTTTCTTTTCTTTTTTTTGTTACCTTTTCTCCCCCCTCTCCACCTTCTTAGAACACATTAACATTAATTTCCATTTTTAAAAGCAGAGAATGTGTTACATGATTGAGGGATCTTAAAAAAGAAATCACAATAGACTTTCAAATCATCCCCCAAAAGTACCATGTTGTGCATTCTGGAATATGTGCTCCAAAAGAAATGTGGTATCTGTCATTTTGACTATGGGATGAGCTTTGTCAGCCATTTTATCAGCAAGCGTATGGTCTTCATAGGGCATAAAAGTTTCCCATTCATATGTTAAACATTCACGGTGGCTGCATTGAATGGTAGGAGCCTCATTCAGAGTCGCAAACAATGAGACGAGTCCAGCAACTTTCTCTCGAATCGTTACCTTCACAGGTCAGAGCCATTTACTGTATTTACTCTCTACGAGCTGCTGCGCTTTTCCAAATTACACTCTTCTGCATCCATTGCCAGATCACTTTTTGTGATTTTATATTATTCAAATATTTTTGGCAACATTGCAGACAGATTAATAGTGTGTGTGTGTGTGTGTGTGTGTAGTTGCACGTGTATTTTCATCCATTCTCTCATTTTCATTGTTCAGTGTGGGTTTTTGAATCTCACTATCATTGTTGGTGAAGCTATAAACAACAAGCTATTCTTTATTTAAAGAGCCCATGCAATTGTGACTGTTTGACGAATTTGAATTTGAAAATAATTTGAAAATAAAAAATTGCTGAGGTCGTGGTTTTGTTAAAATAATAAATGCAGTTGTTTTTTTTAAATGCAACATAATCTTTTAAAAACTGAAAATTGGAGTAATGATGCTGAAAATTCTGCTTGCATCACAAAAATAAATTCTAAAAATCAGTATTTATGCTTTTATTGTATTTTTATTAAATTCATTTTTCATAGACATTACAAAAAAATTTTACTAACTTCATTTGGGTCTGTTAGAACAATATGTAATACTTATATATATATATATATATAGTTATATATATATACAAATATATATATACAAATATAATTTATATAGATATATACATATATTTTCTAAAAAATAAACTATGTGTGTGTTTTTATATGTAATAAATATAATAAATGTACACAGTGCACATCCATTTATTATGTGTGTACAGCAGCATTTTTCAGTATTTATTTTGCTGCAGAAAAGATGAGAAATAGGCCAAAATCTATCCAATCTCATTTGATTAGCTTTCTCTGTTCTTAGATAAAACAGTATATCAAGTATAAAACAAATATCCAAAATATAGCTTAGCACAATTACCTCCAAAATATAGTTACTACAAAAGCTGCACTTTTTGCAAACATTTGCTCTGCTGTCACATTATTGAGAATTGTAGTTAGTAGCTCGGCTGTCTCCCAGACACTTACTATACATTAACTAGTCTGAGCTGTGAGCGACTGTCCTCAGATGCCCTTCGTTCTTCTTGGAACAGTTGCTAGTTTTTCACATTCACAATTCATAAGCTCAGTCCGGTGGGCAGGACTCGTCATCTCTGCACTTTCTGTCTCAAAGTCGCCTGTCTCCTTCTATTCAACTGAATGCAGAAACTCTTGCACAGGTACTCTGGATAGACGCCAGTCGCCTTACGAAAAAAAAAAAAACCTGAGCAGCCAGCTCATCAGAACGCTTATAGAGACTCTAGATGACAGAGGAGCTCGCTGCTTAGGGAAAGATACGATTGTCCTCGTAAACATCGGACCCTTGTAGTAGTGCGCACACAGATCCGCCTGCCACTGACCTTGCGCTTGACAGAGGACCTTGCGTGATTGTTTGGTGATATCAGACTGAAGGAGACATGTTTTGGCAGGCGATGTGCACAGATTAGCCTCTCCGTCGCTGGAATTCATAGAGGATTTCACATGCTGCTTTTTGTTGTAGCTCAGCTTAAGGGACCTGCACTGAAGTCACATACACGACAAGTCTGTCAGTGTTTTTGTCATTGCACAAAGATGCATTTCTTCCAAAACATGCTAATAGCAAGAACAGTTTCCCCGAAGCATCCTTGGGTTAAGTGCCTTGCTCAAGGGCAAAGTAGTAAAAGAGCAGATTTGTGATCTAAGTACGTTTCCAGGATCTGGGTCACCCTCACCTGAGCATGAACCCGTCGAGTTTAAAGCCCAATTCCTTAAGGTCAACATGAAACGGCATTCACAACCCAATTTAAATTCATAATATGGCATGTTTCCAAAGGAAAAAGACTGAGAATGTGGGTTGGGAATTGTTTGGATTGGCAAAGATGTTTCTTAATGATAGGGTGTTTGAAAGGGAAGGGTTTGGAAAAAATGTGAAAAGAAACGGTTTTAGTACTGTTTTTATGGTAGCTTTGAGGTTTCTGTTGCTTGTATCGATTCAGGAATTTAATCTGTAAGAGTTTTCTATTAGTTATTATATATATATATATATATATATATTATTGCAGGTCAAAGTTC
>JAUCMT010000048.1:17513919-17528663 GCA_032357475.1 Enteromius thamalakanensis
TAGATAGATAGATAGATAGATAGATAGATAGATAGATAGATAGATAGATAGATAGATAGATAGATAGATAGATATCTTTGTATTCTGTTTGTTGAATAAAATTACAGAAATAGTGTCACAAAAATAACATCAAATAAAATATAAAAAATGTAATCAAATAAAATTCTGTTGAAGTTAAATTGATGTAAATTGAATAAAATGAAATCCAAATAAAATATAAAAAAAATAATTACATCAAATTCAATTAAATTAAGTTAATTTAAAATAAAATGTGATTAAATTTGAATCAAATTTTTCTATTAATTATACACTTAAAATGTTTTACTGATTAAAAAATAAATAAATACAATTTCCTGTCATACCAATTCAGTTTCCTGTTAGGTGTGACCAATTCATTTTAAATTCTCAAATCTAATGTCAGCTGATGTTACGTTAGCACAGCCTCGGTTGGAAGAATTGTAAATCCTGTTTACACAATTTGTTCGAAGCATCTAGTCTATTATATCGCATGAGTTCACCGTGCCCTTATTTACAGGTTTGAACAATGTTTCCTTTTCTTGGCTGCGCCTCGCTATTGCCTGAGCTACATGCTATTTTTACGCTGGCACATTAAGCTCATCAGAGGGGTGCAGGAGAGAACATGCCACCTGAAGGATATAATGCACCTCCTAAATGTGCACACACGCTTCCCCTCGGCCACAGAAAAAAAAGCCATTACCCTCCCCTTTAGCGTTTGCCGCGTGGAGCGCAGAGACGGATTGCCCTCAGTAATTCCATTTTCCCCTCCGGATTTTCAATAAGTATGCTCGGTGCCACTTTAATTTATGGGTAGTGCAACTGCGGCAAGCCGTCAGCGTATGTGCGTAATGTGAAACTTGGCTAGCTTGAAGTAGCTTTGACACCGCGCTCTGATTTATTTATTTTTATAAGACCACGCGTTTGTTTTACAGTAGATGTGGCGTTACAAATGCGAGGAAGTAGCGAGGTTTCATTCGGAAAACAGTGGGAGATCATTAATCCCGTGGGATGTGACAGTTGACTTCTATGAAGGCACAATTACCTCCTGCACTAGAGGAAAGTCACTTTCTGCCTGTTTTTGCGTGGAGGGTTGAAGTTTATATACAGTAATGAAGTTCCACAGTGTACTCCTTCATTCATATTTCATGCTGTAATGATTCGGTGGCACAATTTTCTCTCCAAACCCCCTAAAAAAGGCGCATTTTTTTTATTTATTTTTTTCTGCCGTGCTTTTTCGTTCATATTTGTAGATTTTTTTTCCAGACTTTGTATTAGTTTTGAATCAGTATTACGCCGAAATAGGAGAGAGTGGGGTAAGCTGTGTCATATTTGACTTGAGTTGTCCTGTAGGAAAGCAGAAATGGGATGAAATGAGGTATAACTAATGCTCCTAATTATATTGCAAGATGTTTGCTGTCAGCTGAAATGATCTGTAACATACAGCTAGAGGAATCTGAATCCGATTTCCCGAGTCTTAAGTCTCCTTTTGATGCACATTTTTGCTGGTCTTAAAACATATTATAAAATGATAGATATTGTTAATATAGTTGCAATAGTTATTATAATTTAATCTTATTTTACTAATATAGTTTTAATGATGCACAGTATAATAAACATGCAAGTCTTAAAATACTTTTTTAATATTAAAATAGTAAAATATGTAATAAATGGTGAGTAATAATTTATTAATATGCAGGTCTTTATATATAATAATATATCATTTATATTATTAGATTTTTCTTAAACGTGTGTGTGTGTATACAGTATACATATAGTATATACATATTAAATATAAACATAAACAGTACACAAACCTATAATATGTAACAAATAAATAAATAAAAATTATATTGGATGTGATTAATCATGATATATGTACAGTATAAAAAACAGCATAGATTTGCTTTACCTGGCTTTTAATTTTGACATGCAGAAAAAAACAATGACAGTGTGCTCTATAAAGTGAACTTACCCCACACCCCTGTATCTCAGATGCCAACATGATGCTGTAGCCATTTCTGTCTGGAAACATACATTAATGAGGATAATTATGGTCAATCAAGCATGCTTTTTATTTTCATGTTTAATCATGCCTTACTGGCAGCGGACAGAGAAAATGAGCTCCAGATATTTTTAATTTATTTTTTCCATGTGTGTGTGTGTTTGAATGTGTTAGTCAACAGTGGCCAGCAGTTTGTTTTGGACGTGCCCAGCTAATTTATAATCTCCGTTTGCACACACATTCACCATGTGGCCATCTCCCATCATCCTCATCCTCACATTGGCTGCTAATGCTGAAAAAATGGCACTTTAAGAGAGAAAAATAATAGATGCTCATTTTTGTAAACACTTTCTCTGCTCTATCTCTCATAGACATGCTGTCTCTCTCTCTCTCTTTCTCTTTCTCTCTGCCTCGCTCGCTGTCTCTCGCTCTCTCCATCTTGCTGAAAAACAAGGCTTGCAATCAGCAGCTCCATAAATATGCACCTCTCTCCAAAGCCAGAGTGATTTCCATAATAAAAGTGCTCAGACAAAGCAAATTGCTACTCCAGCCGATTCAGATTGCACTAATTGACCTGGTTGATGAACATGCTTTTGTTTTATTTCTTCCTCTGTCTTTTTCCGTTCGTATTGTCTCTTCTCTATCACCTCCATAACTTAACCCAGGACTACATGCCATTCTATAATCCTAAAACCTATCGCCAAGGCAATTAGAAAGGACAAAAATAACAAACTCTGGCTTTTTTTGCTTTTCAGGAGGGAGTGGCGTTTCTTAATCTTTTCAGCTGTAGTTCCAGGGGCATAATTGCACATTGTCCTCTTGAGTTGTCCTTCTCCCCCCTCAAGTACTCAATCAGTGGAGACTAATGACACCCTACCGCACTCCTATGTTCATGCACAGGGCCACGGGGGACTTTGTTTAGGTTTGGTGGGGGGTCACGGGTCCTGAAGAATGGCTGCTGGCTTCCTGTGGCAGAACTAACGTCCCTTGCCTCACTTTTTCTTCTCTCTCTCTCTCCCTGACTGTCTTCTTCACTCCAACCGTCATCCACACGTCTTCACCCCGTCCCTCTGCGTGTCCTCGGCTCCTCCTGCTTCTTTTAGTCGACTTCAACAGGTTGCGTGTGGTCGTTGTTGCCAAGAAGTATTGTGTTAAAATGCAGCCTATAGTGCTAGACGATTAGATCCTCTCAAGATGCGCGTTCGAAAAGTAATTCTGCGTTTACTCCCTCCGTGTCTCAGTGTTATTTTCTTTCTGTCAGGAAACAAAAAAGAAGATCTCGGGCAGAAACTCCGAGCTTGTTTTCAGCAAGGAACGTTGTTTTCGTCGCAGAGAAAGTGGATGATTTAAACTGCCATGCAGGCTCTGTGAAACTGCTCCATTTGACTGCACTATATTGTAAGTCTTCTGAAGCCATGCGGTGGTTTTCCGAAATCTTTTTGTTAATGGATTGAAATGGCGTTTATGGACATCCAGTAGCTGGTTTTGCTGCGTTTATCACAGAAGGCAAATGTATGGCTTCATGAAGCTCTGAATATAGTGCAGTTAGTCGTATCGACTACGTTTATGCTTGTTAAACCTTTTTAGAGCTTGACAATAGAAATCAGTATCTGTTTACTTTGTATGGATAACTGAGACTCTTTTCTCCTTATATGTTTAATACAAAATGAAAAAAAAAACAATCTAACAATCTAAATGGTTTATTTTTAGGAGGGCTTTATAGGTTTTTTGGGTTTTGCCTCATTATTCTAACATTTTTCAAGATGTATCAAAGCATTTTTTTTACAGTTTATAGATTTAGGCTATATATATTAATATTTGCCCATTGTTAAATTAATGAATATAATAACTTTGCAATAATTATGGTATAATATTTTCCACTGTACACAAAAATAAATACATACGTACATACTGTACAACATATTTTATTTTACATATTATATTGTATCAAATTGTTAAATAACAAACTATACAATGCAAGCCATTTGCTAACCACTTTATGTTTTTATTTATATAGTGTTTTGTTGATTTACTTATTTACTTATATATTACTTATTTACTTATTATTATTCATTCTGGTAGTACTGTAAAAGGCTTGAACAAAAATTAATTAATACGTACTACTTAATTTCACATATATTATAAATTACATTATAGTTTTTTTTAAACAACAAAGTAGCTAGTCAGTATAACTATATAAAGTAGATGCTCAGCGTTCTGTTGGATTGAAATTGTTTGATTTTTTTGTTTTGTTTTGGTATTTGAGGCAAAATCCAGAACACATGAAAGTGGAATTACACAAGTACAGTCTACTAAGTATTCTCAAATGAAATCATTAGTACTTACTACTGTATAAGCGTTTTTTTTTCAGATGCCGTGGCTTTACGTATATGCTCTGCATTCAGCTGCACACTAAAATGCTAGTTTATCTAGAAAATGTTTTTCTGTTCAGGAACCATGTAAGAAAGTGAAAATGTGATGAAATATTTTGCTTTCGAACACACTGGCATTCCCGTCTGCTTGTTTTGAAAGCAGTAGCATTTAGACACTTGATGTTTTTCAGCATTGCATCACTTTGCAGACAGTTTTCACTCAGCGGGAACCGTGGGAACGTAATTCCAGAGTTGGCCGAAACCTAAGACAGCTTGCTATTGCGTTTAAAGCCAATTAGTAGAGCTAGATCGAATGTCCAGTGGTTTAATCAATAAATTAGCAGGAAAATATTCGACCGTAATGATAGTTTCGTAGAAAACCGCCGGGGGGATTATCACACGGGTCGAGAGAAATGTCTAGGATCACCTCATTTTCACCTTAATGGCCTTTCCATGTATATCGGCTTTCGGTCTGGTAGCTTGGCACTTATCTGGTGACTGTACACATCTTCAGCTCTCACTAAAACACAATCAACGGCTGCCTGGCTATTAATTTCACTCCTCCTGCCCTTGACCTTCAGGGGATTATCGTTCCTCTCAGAGCATAAAACCACTGACGCTGCTCATTATTCACATTTCCCATCCACCCCTGGGAATGATCAGATTTGAAGTGATCGGGACGCCCGCGTGTGAAAGACTTGAGCGGGCAGGTAACTGTGAGAGTCTCGTGGATGTGCTCGGGGTGCTGTTTGGATCATATTAGCGTAATGAAGCGCTTTACTGTGCGATCGCTCCAGGTGGACAGACAGATTGCGGTGTCAGTCCTCCTCTCCTTACATGTCTTTCTTCCCCCGTCATTCTCTCTGTGCATTTGTGTGCCACCTGCGCTCGTCCTCAAAGCATGCCGTGCCCATGTTTCATAAGACGCGTTTTACTTCTTTCTTTTTCATTCAGATTGAGTTTCATTTCAGATGCAAGAAACAAAATGTACTGTGCTTTATACTTTTCCTGTAGGGTCCTTCTACAAAACAGATGCCTTTTATGTGTCAAAAATAAATAAAAAAATATTTATATTTAATAGTTAATAAGAAATAATCATGTTGAAACACATTCAAAAATATCTAACTTTATTGAGTTTTTTGTTTTATTTATACCATATTTGTGTCATAAACGTTTATGTTTTGTAAAACGTGCACATTTTCATGAAAAAACACTGGAATATACAGTATGAAAGTAAAAGCTAGCACAATTTTATTTAAGGTGAAGTGTATTACTACACTGCACTTTTTTCAAGTTGTAAATAAAACAGATTATCTGTATTTTTTTTTTTTATAAAAAAAAAATAATAATATTTTAGTTTTTCAACTACAAAAGGATATATTTAGTTGACATCCATTATTTTTTAATTGTTTGTGAAATTTAGTAGCAATTTCTTTTCTCTTTTTTTCCTGTAAAAGGCTTACATTTTTATTAATTTGTTTGTTTTTAAATTCAATAATTACATATATAATCACATTTGAATTATATACAGTAACTACCTAAGTACAACAAAGTTTGACCATGTTCCTGCCAGGATAAATTGATACAAACTTTATTAATCATATATTGATTCTGAGAATTAGAAAACAGCAAAATTACATTAAAAGGGGTCCATCTTATATGTCATAGTTAACCTCAAATACATTTTCATTTAAGGTGCAAAAAATGCATTTGATTAACTTTTAAACTAATCATAATCTTACAGAATTTGATTTAAAACACCACTTTTGCAAACTGGAAAAGGCAGCAGTTTGATAGAAGCATCCTGTAATGGATTTTGGATGTATTTGAAACATGATGTGGTCATATGACTTTCCCTGTGGTCATGAGCTCGGTGTGTGTGTGTGTGTGTGTGGTCAGGTCTTCGAGAGAGCCGGGCAGTGGAGAGAAGCTGGAGCTGAAGATGACTAACATCAGTGCAGATGTGCTGGAGCTGCTGCTAGAGTTCGTCTATACCGGCTCGCTGGTCATCCACTCTGCCAACGCCAAAACCCTGCTGGAGGCCGCCAACAAGTTTCAGTTCAACACCTTCTGCAAAGTCTGCGTGTCTTTCTTAGGTACGCAACTCACAAGATCCAAGCATCCATCAGATGGAATCATGTTCAAGCTGCATGATGCATTCTTTCATTTGTATAAAGGTCAGAGAACAATTGCATTGAAATGTCAAACCTGATGTCATAATCTCATCCATGATTATTCCGATCAATACCAAATATAGAGATGACCAGCAGACTGAGGAAAGGTCTGGCAGGAGATGAGGAAACATTAAGGCTGAGAAAGTGCAAGGGTTTCTTCAGCTATGAGTACTTTTAGACCTGTGAAGTTTAAACTAGTGAAAACTAGATAGATACAAACTTCTGACTTGCTAAAGCTAATTTTATAGATGTTTATGTATCATATTTGAACACTTTGTTAACTGTATCACTAAAATGAAACATACAAAAATACATGTAAATATATTATTTTCTTATTATTGCTTAATCTGTCAAAATTTGTAAAAAAAGAGCACTACTATTCAATATTTAAGGCTCAGTAAAGTTTTTGGTAGCACTTTATAATAACTACACACTATGAATGTTTAGTTAAGTATTAGTAAGCATCTATTTCATAATTTATCCAACATTATTATGCATTAGTAAACAGTTTACACGTTCATCTATAAATACATTGAGCATATAAATAATGTTTAATAATTGTAATTTCATAGTTTATTAATTTTTTTTAACTATTACGTTATTTACAGACCAGTTATTTAGGAGTTGTCAGTATAATAAAACCATCAAGAAAGTCTAAGTAAATGATTAATAAATTATTTAAATTTACATTAATAAATCTTATTATTTAGACACATAGTTGTTCAGTGTGTTAATAAATGCTTTATTAACACATGTTCCTGATGTAACCCATGATTAAGTCAGGTATTTATAAAGCATGTAGTTGCCAGATGTCTGGTTTTTTTGAGCTCATCTAAAGTGAGGACTATTTGTACATTGTAAAGCATTTAAAAAGCAGATGTAAAGGCTAATTTATATTCTAAATAGAAAAGTTAAACAAACACAACACAGAGGGATACAGAAAACTGAAATATTTTTTTTCAAGATGTAAAAAAATGTAATCGTACAACTCTACACTTGATAAATGAAAAACTAACCTTCAATTTCATAGTGTACAGTTGTACAGTTTTATATTTTATTTGCATCTTGAAATGAAGAGTTCTGTATCCCTCTCTGCTGTTTGTTTATTTGTTCTGTTAGGACCATAACTGACAATTTAAACCTCCTTTGTACATTTAGATATGCTTATAAATCAAGAACAAGGCATTTATAGCTGTATTTATAAACTGCTTACTAATGATGGACCAATGCTTTATAAAGGATGAACTGACTATTTACTAATGCTTAACTAATGATTCATAGTTATTATTAAGTGTTGCTGATTTTCTTTTACAAGGTGATATGTGCAGCTGAGCGGTATAAAGTATTAGAAAATTTTTACATTTCTAGTAGTTCCACCACAGAAAAATGTTGTAAAATAGAAATGTATTTTTAAAAATACAGAAAGAAACATTTACAGTACTAGGGGTGGGCGATATAACCAAAATCTTTTATCACAGTAGAAGCAATTTTTCCTTGATAACGATATACATCACAATATAGCAATTTGTATCTGAAAATGCATAGATAAAAATTTTAACACAAAGAAACTATATAACTATGTATACATACAATGTAATTTTTTTTAACTGAATTGCAGCAATACTTTTATTAAAAAAACAACCATACTGTAAGTTTAATATTTCTTTCTCTCAGAACAACAGGTACTAACATAGTACAAACAGGACATTCTAAAACGCTTAACGTGGCTTAAAGCACGACGAGGGAAACCCACATTTCTGTCAAACCTTTCTTTCAATAATCTCTAACTACTGTCAAAAGAACTAGACTATATTCAACAGATAAAGTGAATAATTTTACATTAAGCTGTTTCCTTATAATGGCCAGGGGGGTGAACACTAAACATGATATTAAATTTCTAAACTGATTAAGTGCTTGCTCTTTTGACAGTGACAAGTCTTTATAATAAATAAAATTAGACAGACGTTTGGTTTCTCCTGATCGTTGTTAGGGTATATTAAGCCACATTATGTTGTATCTTTAGAATGGACTTCTATGAGGGAGAAAACGCTTAACGTGAAATTCACTTTATCTGTCGAATATGGGCTCATTCTTTTGACAATAGTTAGTGATTATTACAAGGAAGGTTTGATAGCAATTTGGGCTTCCCTCGTCAATTTTTAGGTGCGTTAAGTCACATTAAGCGTTTTCAACGTTAAGGGTTTTAGAATGTACTGTTTCCACCGCTTGCTTAAAACGGTGCTCTTGCATACCTTACAAATCAAGTCTTATTCCTATCACTTTTCCTATACCCAAACCAATTCCACACCACACACAATGTCACGTCATCTCAACCGCAACTAAAACAGTAGACCAAAATCTCTTATCGTTCTGCTCACTAAAGACTGGTAAAAAAAAGTTTAAGATTTATACCTAGGATATACCTTTTTCAGACAAGTTTTACATGTTATGTATACCACAGTGTATTTGGAGTTCTCACAAAGTTTGACAACCTCACATTTTGATGTTATACATTTTTCAAAATTTGTCTCTGAATAAATTGCCTTTGGAAAGCAGCTTGCATTTATCACATTTCTTGTGATGCATCTGTTGCAGACAAACACAAATACAATGTGAAAAGAGACCAGTGGGTGAGGGGGTTGAAATTGAACTTTAGTTCAGACAAAACAAAGAAACAAGTGTGAAAACAGCCTTATTGGTAGCTGAAAGCATAATCAATTCAATTCAAATCAAACATTAATGGGTTGAAGTAATGTTCTGATAGTCCTAACCACTGTTTTTGTCTTGTGTTTTGCAGGCTCGCATCAAGTTCCCGATCGATTACCCCTATTCCCCACCCACGTTCAGATTCCTCACTAAGATGTGGCACCCCAACATCTACGAGGTAAGAGGATTTTTTCACGAAGTGTACTGTAGCACGTGGCTTGTCTGTTGTTCTGGACTTCCTCATTTCCTACTCAGTCAAGCTCTATGGTAATGCACCTGGCAAACACAAACCTTTGTATGTTGGCTATTGACATTGAAAAGATATAAAGAGCAACACATAATATGAACTCTTGTTATGAACAAATATAAATAGCTGCACTGTAGTGGTGGGCGATATAACCAAAAAGAAGCAATTTTCTACCTTGATAACGGAATATATCGCAATTTGTATCTGAAAATGCAGAAATAAAAATTCAAACACAAAGAAACTATTTCATATAATGTCATTTTATTTAAACTGAATCGCAGCAATACTTTAAGTAAAAAAACAACAACATACATACTGTTTACTGTAAGTTTTTTTCTCAGAACAACAGGTACTAACATAGTGCCTGACAGTATACCAGTTTCCACGGGACATTCTAAAACGTGGCTTTAAGCACCTAAAAACGCTCGAGGGGAACCCACATTTCTGTCAAACCTTTCTTGTAATAATAAAATTCAAATTTTACTTGTCACATACACAGTACGTATAAACAGTAAGTATTTTAAAACAATTAACAAGAATTGACAATCACTAACTACCTACATTAGACAGATAAAGTGAATATCACGTCAATTCCACACCAAACACACTGCACCTTTTTTTCTCTATAATCTCCTCGTTGTTGGTTTTGTCACATGTAAGCGAACTCACCCCTGCTGCATTGAGGTATGTGCGTTGGGAAAACGAGCTTGTGCGTGCGCCGCACTACCAGAGACTCGCTGAGGTTTGTCCAAGCAGTCGCTAGATTTGTCAAAGTTAATGTGTATTGCATTGTTACGAAATGTGCAATGTCACGTGATCTCAACCGTGATTAAGACGATAGACCAAAATCTCTATCGGTTGACAAATTTCTACCGGTTAATCGTGTCTTCCGGTATATTGCCCACCTGTACTGCACTCTGTCAAATGGGAAAGTGAACTCCTAAGACTGTAACTGTAACTCAGGCACAGACAGGTGTGGTTTACCTGGAGTTCAGACCTGTTTGTGACCTAAAAATTCACATTAGGTCATGTTGTGCAGGTTTGGAATTAGAAGCATAACAATGTCAGTAGTCACTGCACAGATTTGCTATTGTTTTACCTTTCTGCCTTACTGTGACCTTTTTGTACCTAATACAAACCATCATAAAATGATTTGGTGTGTGTATGAAGAGCAGACTGAATTTTAGTTCGATTTTTTTTTTTTAAATACTAGTTTTACTCATTTAGGTATATTATTATTTGAGGTTCACTGGGTTAATGACATTTATTTATGTTTTTTAATAAAAATATAGATAGATTGATGTTGCATTGTATATTAATTAATATTGTAAACACTAATTGTATTTGGTATTATATGTTCATATTTGGTGCATGGCAGGTGGATTTGTAGATAAAATGTAAAAAAATACAATTGTTCTTCCTCAATAATTTTTAAAAATGTATAGGAGTAATGTGTGTGATGTGCTGGATTCAGCATTTTTTTGTGCATTGTTTTTATTTATTTGTTTTGATGCATCAACAGCATGTTAGAAATGTGGAGTAACTGTGAATTGTTTATGGTTGCCATGCAGTGTAACATCTTGCCACATTTATAATTTCAGTTATTTCAGATGATTGCCTAGGAGGTTTCATTTTCTTGTTCATTTAGTTTGTATGTTATTGATACCTGATGCATTGATTTGTTATGAATAATATTGTTTTATGAGTTCACCAAGTTACAGATTAAAAAGTGATCAAGTAAAATGAAGCATGTTTTATTATTGTGTTGTTATTATTAAAAAGATGATTAATAAATGTATTTATATGAAATATCAGGGATACATTTAAAAGACGTACAATTGTATTGAAATCTGATTTAAGTTTGTGGTCCATTACCACCTGCCCAATGCACCAGTATGCTTCCTCGAATTTCAGAGCCCAGACAAGTTTTTCGCTGTTCTGCAAAGACTGTCCTTCAGTTTGTCCTCCAGGCTGTTATTCTCCTTATCTCCCTTTCACACGTCTGGCTCTGACTCGAGTACTCACAGCAGTGGTGTGGAGGCGAGGGGTTCACTCAGATGCTTGTTTTGACTCATGCAAGCATTACAGTCCTGTGATTGATAAATCTCTTTGTGCTTTCACAGAACGGGGATGTGTGCATCTCCATTCTGCATCCTCCAGTAGATGATCCACAGAGCGGAGAGCTGCCCTCAGAGAGGTGGAACCCTACACAGAACGTCAGGTAAGAAGTAACCTCTAACCTCTTTGATAATCATCATCATATAGTAAACCCCTGTTCCTCCTGCTCTGCGTTTTTTGTATCTCTCGCTTTCTTAACGCACCTGATTTTGATAATCAGCTAACTAGAAGAGAGCTCCGTGCATGAGCTGTGTTCCCAATCGACATGGTCCCTACACAGTGTCCATTAAAGTTTACTTCGGAACATTCATTCACGGATTTGCGCTGTAAATAAGTGAATAAGATTTAAATTACGACTCGCACACACTGTGCTAGATCAGCGGTTCTCAATCCTCGTCCTCTCCTCACATCCCCCCGCTCTGCGCATTTCGTATGTTTCTCTTGTCATTTGTTCTGTTCGAACGTATGCGCACTGCGAAGTGGACATCACCAAATATTCCACCATGATTCCAGTTTGAAGTGAATTTATACGTTCCATTCAAAGTGCATTTAAGTGTGCAAGACATAATTCAAATCATATTCACTCATTTACAGCGCAAATCCGTGAATTAATGTTCCGAAGTGAAGTAAACTTCAACGGACACTGTGTAGGGTACAATGTTGATTGGGAACACAGTCCATGCACGGAGCTCTCTTCAAATGAGCTAATTAGAGAGATGCAAAATACGCAGAGCAGGGGGCGCCAGGAACAGGGTTGAGAACCACTGGTTTAAAAAAAGATTTTTAAATCGACTGCATCAATTTGCATCAAGTTTATAGTAAATTTCTTTTTATTTGACTTGTCTATTTAGAATTATACAGATTCTGTTGTTTTTTTAAAAGAGATTATAGAATTCTCAGAAACGGAACCCTCTATGACATCACAGTAGCAAGAATTCCAAGCACAAGCTATAAATTGAGCAGATGTACTCAGAGGCTCATAATAGCATTGACTAGCTTTGGATATAGTTCTCAGACACCTGCAGTTAAAATACTAGATCACGTTTCAGAGTTACTCTTTAGTGTGTAGTTGAGATGGATCAAGGTGACTTTCAGATGCACATATTGCTTGAAGTTCCTCTCAATCCCAATGAGGAAAATGATATTAATCAGAACGTGGTCACAGTAGACGTCATAGACGAGAATGGCCAGATATTTAATTTTGAAGTATACTTCAGCCCAGAAATAGGTTTCATGCGTGCTGAACGAGCGATCAGGGAATTCTTTTTGGATCATGGGCCTGAATATAATCCTTTGGCCATAGTGTTGAACTGGCAAACAGATGTCTGGGGCATGACTGCGCATGCTGCGGGTGACTCCTCGACCCTTGGGTTTTATCCTTTGTATAGAAATAACCCTGATGTTGCAGCAAATGAGGAGATTCCTATGGGTGACGAACAGCTTGAACATTCTCACCAAGTCAACCTTGAAGCCAGTCCTGGAGGATCCAGAACACCAGAGTCTGTCTCTTCATGTGAATCTCTCATCTCTGGAGAAATGCTTGAAGAGATGTTCACCAATGATGACCAACCTGGACCTTCTCACAGAGACAGCAGAGAGGCTAGAGCAAGAGAATCCAGAACACTTACTGCCCAGGATGAGTTGTGTCTAGGTGGTAAAAGGAAAAGGAAGACCTCTGGAAGGTCAGAAAGCAGAGAATGTAAAAGAAGGAGATCAGAGCACCAGTCTGACTCTTCATGTGAATCTCTCGTCTCTAGAGAAATGCTTGAAGAGATGTTCACCAATGATGACCAACCTGGACCTTCTCACAGAGACAGCAGAGAGTCTAGAGCAAGAGAATCCAGGACACTTACTGCCCAGGATGAGTTGTGTCAAGGTGGTAAAAGGAAAAGGAAGACCTCTGGAAGGTCAGAAAGCAGAGAATGTAAAAGACAGAGATCAGAGCACCAGTCTGACTCTTCATGTGAATCTCTCGTCTCTGGAGAAATGCTTGAAGAGATTTTCACCAATGATGACCAACCTGGACCTTCTCACAGAGACAGTAGAGAGGCTAGAGCAAGAGAATCCAAAACACTTACTGCCCAGGATGAGTTGTGTCTAGGTGGTAAAAGGAAAAGGAAGACCTCTGGCAGGTCAGAAAAGGGAAACTGAGATTATAGCACCAGTCTTATTCAGATTCTTCAAGTCACTCCTTGACCTCTAAGTTTTATTCACAGGCATTACTCGGAGAGACTTCCAGTTACGATGACCATGCTGGACCTTCTCATCAAGAGCATTAGAGCATCCAGTGTGCCTGCTGACCACAGTAGTCAGGATGTGTCAAGCTTCAGAAGAATGAGAAACAAGACCTCAGATCACCAAAACACCCGAAGCAGAAGGAGTAGATAAGCTCCTCTGCCTGAATGTTATTCCCCTGGGTTTTATGGTCAAGATATTACTTTTACAAGAAAACCATGTTTGGTGATGTGGTAGAGTTGCAATATGGTTAAATAACTGCAATCTCGATTCAGATACCCATGTTTCATATATCTGATTTAACTTTTAAATGACAGTGATGAATTTGTTAATCAGTTTTCAACTCAAAAAATTCAGTTCGGTCTCTGTTGTGCTTGTCAGCATATTGTACATTAATTACAGTTTATTTAAGCAGCCGAATACAAAATAGACATAAAAATACAAATACAAATATATGCAAAATATTGTAGGTACTCTTAGTATATGAAATGGTTGGCTGGTAAATTTATATGAATTTTATAATGAAAAAAAAAAAACATTTAAATGTACAATAGTAATATTTCTGTCATAATTCTGAGTTGAACTTTACTTTGGCAATTTGTTGTAAAGAACTTTCTGTAAAGAGTTTTAATGTGTATTCATTCTCAAATTAAAAAGTGAAAAGAATATCAGAGTTTGTGTAATAAATCACAGAGAGACATGCGCTTATAATGAACATGCATTGAGGCTGTTGTTGTCTGTTGGATGATAGTCTATTAGATTAATCCACATTGAGTTAAAAAGACAATTTCAATATTATCCCCCAGTTTCACAGACAAGGCTTAAGCTAGTCTCAGACTAAATTGCATGTTTGAGCTGTCTCAGATGAAAAT
>JAUCMT010000048.1:17578572-17589718 GCA_032357475.1 Enteromius thamalakanensis
CAGTTAATTGCATACAAAATAAAACTTTAATTTTAAACATATATATATATATATATATATATATATATATATATATATATGAAAATATAAATATGTATATATATAAAACATATTTTTCCCAAATATATACATTTATATATGCAAAATATAGATAAACGTATACACACATATATATTACAAAATATTTTATTTTGGGTGTAATTAATTGCAAATTAATGGTTTGACACCACTTCATAAAAAAAACACAGAAAAGATCAAACAATTTAAAAAAAAAAGCATAATGCTCCCATATTTTGTGAAAGTACAACCTCCCGCGTGTTCACAGAGGCCCTGAGTATTCACTGACCCCGGATCAGCTGTCATGTGAGCGGTGACGGGGATATATTTTGGCTGCACCCATGGAGGGTATTAGGTTGGTGGAAGTAATGGATGTCTGAGTGAGACTGTGTACCATCAGCCAGATAAATGACTGGCTGATGGTTTGGGAGATTTCCAAGTTGCACCGGCAGGCAACTCATTTCTCTTGTTCTTCCCTGCCTTCCCTCTGCCCCTCCAGCTGTGGAAAGACCAGGCTTGCTGAAGGAAGATACAGCTCGTGTTTGAGAAACAGAGTGATGAACGGAGCCAGGGGAGAGATTAGGAATAGCCACAGTTTTCTCTGGGAGATATGCGGGTTGTGATGTCATGAAATATTATTTGCACTGTTTTTATAAATAAATGAATCGTTTGTGATGGATCGATGTGGAGATCAGGTTTGTATGGTGCAGCGTTGGCTCGTTAAACTTCTGAATTGAAATTTCAAAATAATTCAAATAATTGCTTTAATAGAGTACTTTGAGTTTCTACTTGTTTGTAAGTACGACCCAGTGATTTGAGAGAGCAATTATTCTGGCTGACCTAGAGCTCAAATTAACTTAAATGGCATTCATTTAACTTTATTTTCCGGGATTTTGCGCTGACAAGTGTGACTGGGTTAGTCTTGTCAACAGATTTAGCTTCAAATATGAGGTTCTTTTTATAATTTTTATATATATATATATATATATATATATTATTTTTTTTTTTAAATATATGTTTTTAAGGCAAAAAATATATTTTATACAGAAAGAATAAAGTAAAGACATTTAAAATGTTATTTGTATTTGAAATAAATAGTTATTTTGCATTTTATACTTATATTGAATTTAGTTGTAATAATATAAATATAAAAAAATATTAAATAGTTTTATTTGTGCATACAAATGCATAAAGTATATTTATTATATCTGAAATATTATTATAATATTTAACATGTTATATATAAAACCATTACAGTTATCATAATGTAAAATCCAAAATATTTAATCTTGTGTGTATAAATGCCTAAAATATATTATATGTTAAATATAATAATGTAAAATATACATATAAAAATATGCAATGTCTGTTAAATTAAAAATACTATAGTTTTTATATATAACAATTATTAATAATTAAAAGACACCTTTGAACACCAAGGTGAGGGGGTGGTTGTGGTGAAAAGCCCTGAATGTGAGAAGAGTAGCTGGATGTTTCCCATAACGAAGTGATGTCACAGATAAAAGTAAAGTAACATCTCTTTAAAAGGGTAATAATATAAAAATATAAAATATTATTTTTTGTATTTGGTGTCATGCAAATGGTTTAAGTTTCAAAAAACACATCATTTTCCACATACTATTATTGTTTCTCCGTTAAGCTCCGCCTCCTGAAACGGGTCAATTTGTATTGTTCTAAAAAAGCAATGTTTGCTCTGATTGGCCAGCTATCCAGTGTGGTGTCATAGGCCAAATACCGCAAGCGTGTGATGGATATGTCACGCCCCTTAAAATAACATTCTGCTGCGCCCTGAAAATATGACACATAAACAATACCAAAAAAAGGACTCTCTTTTAAATAGTAAGTAGCAGTTCTTTTAATAAAAAAAAATCTGTAATGCACTTAAAAGTTACAACTTTTATAAAGAATATCTCTTTGTTTTTTAGGCTTTACTCTTTGCAACTTTAGGGAGCTTATCTATACAAAAACAGCTTGTTACTGTACACTCCAGAGAGAAAAGAAAACTTGAAATCCTATCATATGACCCCTTTAAATCAGTGAAAGTCTCATTAAAGACATCAAACCCACAGTCACAGGCTGTTCTTTTGCCATGTTCTGCGTCCGTGAAACCTGTACTGCTCTGCCAGCAGCACTCGGGTGTATGGTGAACACCGCTTCATTCAGCACATAATGAAAAGGGATGCGCGGGTGGGTAATGAAGTCTTAGACGAGCTTCCGTGGCCATGACCACTCGCGCCGTGAGCTTTGGTAATTGGCGCATGACCTACTCTGCCGTCGAGTTGTAATGTCACAATTTGTGTGTGATGCGCAAATCCAATTAAGTCGGAGTGCTGTGCCGAGTTCTCCTGACGGAGGCTCAAGGTGCCCTCCGCAGTGTTACTGTGTGTGCAGACGCCACTGGAAGCCTGGAAGAGCCACATCGCAAATTGGTGAGATCAGAGAGATTATTAGACATATCCGTGTGGGCTGATCACGCCGGCCCTTTAAGAGCAGATTAGATGAAGTTAACAGATGAAATGAACATCTCGTGTGGACCGCAGACCAGACTAAAAAACTGATTTTTATCCGTCGGGATGCAAAATAGTGTTAAGATAGGAGGTAGTAATCAATGGATTAAACATTTGTTACACCAACGCTTGGAAAGATTATGAGTTTAGTTTGAAACACTTAATTAAGGCAAGTTCAAATGGAACACTAGTCAGCGAAATCGAGGAGGAATCACAGTTACGCTCCAGGAATTAATAATACATAGAATATTAATCTGTAAAAATCTTTTAAGCACATGGTAAATGTGTGCGTATTTGAATGTAATTAAACTACAGCTTGACTTAATCTGTAATTTTACATTTTAAAGAACACCTTTCATTTATTTGCATATATTTGTCTTCCAAAGACCCATTCTGAAAAAATAAATAAATAAATATTTTATTTTATTTTGTGAGTGAATAGATTTTATTTTATAATTGATAATTTATAATTTTAAAATGAGTTAATAGTACTATGTCCATTAATATCTAAATGTAATATATATATAAATATGTATGTGTGTGTTTATTATTGTATTTTTTAAAGTGAGTTAACATTACAATGTCCAATAATATCTTTAATTAAAGTTTATATATTTTTCTTTTATTATTGTTTTTTTAAATGAGTTAACATTATGTCCATTAATAGCTGGATTTAAAATATGTTTTTTTATTTTTTCATTTTATTTATTTTTTGTTATTATTGTATTTTTAAAATAAGGTAACATTACTATCTCCATTAATATTTAGATTTAGATTAAATTTATATATATATATAATTTGACTTGTGAGTGAAAGGTAAAATAAATTGGGTAAAAAATCTAATTAGTTTGCGTTTCGAGTAAATTTTGATTTTATATAATAAAGACACAGTAATTATGTTATTTTGCATCATATTTGGTATACGAGCATCCTTCCCTTTCATATATAATAAGCACAGGCTTCAGCTCCAGTGTCCTGTGCTTGATTATCACACTAAAGATTAAACGGCCAATAAATAACTAACGGCCTAAGTATAACATGTCCCGACTTTCGTTACAGGAGTTGTGCTGTTATTCTTCTGGCCCACGATTAGGTTTGTTTTCTTCTGCAAAGCAGGTAGTGCTTGCTTCTGTGAGTGAATGCAGCATGACACTGTAAGAATAAGTATGCACAGAGTCTAACTTTGTCAGAAGGCTTTATTTTGCTTTTGTAAGTTTGATATCTAAACCTGAACTTTGATGTATAATTAAAAAATATAAATAAATTAAATAATGAACCAATGTAAGTTACATATCACATTTGGAGCCTGTTAATTTATTGATATGACATTGATTTCTGTCAATATTCTTGACCAAAGTGTGGAAGCTCTAAAGAATTAATTTGGAGACAGTGATGAAGCTATTAGCAGCGCAGCAGATAACACACACCGTAATTAAGCTGTTCAGAGACGCTTTGTGCTCGGCTTCATATCCTTTGCATTTTTAAATTTGTTTGCTCTTTGCACTTTGCTTTTAGTTTTAGTTTTCCATTTATAATTGTGTTCACTTTCTCTTAGGGGTGGGACATTTTTTAGGCAATTCTGGATTTGATCCAATTTCAGTAGTTATGGTTCTATTCCAAAATGATTCTTTGTCATTTTTATGTTAATTATTCAGTTGTGTGTGTATATATATATATATATATATATATATATATATATATATATATATATAAACAAAAACTGACTAAAAATTATTTACTGGTAAAAAAAAAAAAAAAAAACAATAAAAAATAACACGTTAAAAAAAAATATATATATACATTTAATTTTTTTCTCACAGTATTTAATTTGATCTTAATTTTTAAAATTATTATTACTATTAATTAACAGCTCTTGTCTTTATTTTATTGCATGTCTTATTATTGTTTTGAGACATATATTTGAGTCTGAGATATATAAGTTTGATGAAACATCCTAGAACAACTGTCACATTCAGAGTAACAATATTAAACTTGACTCTGATAATCTACAATAAACAACAGCACACCTAGCAAGGGACACAGTCCTAGCATTCATCTCTAGATCTTTAATAGCTTGTGTCGCAGCAGTTTCTGGCAAACTGCTGAAAAAAGATCTTTATCTATTGACTGTCCAACCGGTGACCTTTATAAAGACCTCAGGAAGCAAAGGTCGCCTCTTTTCAGAAGAGAATTGGCGAGTTGTATTTATTGTGGCAGGAGCAGGACTATGATGCAACTGTCATCAAGCACAATTAACCTCTGATCCTCTGGTGACAGAAGCAGCATTTGTAACCGGACGAATGCAGAGAAGCCTGTCACAGAATCTTTCCCCAGCCGTTCTGAGCAGAAACTAAAGCCAAACGTGCTGTAAGCGATGTTCACGCTGAGATTGTGACGTCACGGCAGCCGTTCACTGCGCTGATTACTTCCAATAAATAATACAGAAGTATAATTGCGGCGTGAGGAAGCTGAAGCCTTCAATGATGTCTCTGTGAGGGGCCGTAACCTCAATTACAAACCGCTTTAGCGTGCGTGAAACAAGATTCAGACTGCAAATTAAGTCCATCAAATGCTGTTTATTTATTGTGACGGGACACAGAGGGTGAGAGAATGTCTTTTTCTGCCAACAAAATGCTTCCTTTCAAAAAACACAAAGCATTTACCTCTGAATATAGCCAAGCGTGGTTTGATTGTACAGAATTGGGCTTTACTGTTCATTTAATGTAAGAAACTTGACTTGAAACATTTTGGTAAACTGAAATTGTGTTGTAGGCTTAAGATTAATAACACGTGGTAAAATAAAAGTGAACCGAAAGCTCATTTAAACTATGTATGAAGCATTATAAGATGAAAATAAATAAATATTTAATTTATTCTTTGATCAAAATCCACATAAGAACAGCTGCTTTACCGCTGTTTTGAGTTGACTTGACAACTGCCTAAAATAAGTGTATTTGTAAAAATTGCTACAAATGAAAATAAAGCTAAATAGAAATGTAATAAATAAAGAAATGGCACACTGTTAAAAAGACAGTGATTTGTAACTGTAAAAACTGAATGCTACGGTAAACACCTGTTAAATGGTTAATACGTAAAAAGACATTCACAGAATTGCCTGCAGAGCATTACAAATTTTGTTTGAATTTGATGTTTTTTCTTTGAAATAACTTCGAGATTTATTTTAAAATACATGAAATGTTGATTGAACAATATTGAGCATCAGAGAATCAGTCTGTCTAAACCCCGCCTCTCCGTGAGCCCTCACTGCTGTGATTGGTCGGATGGTGCAGTCCTTTATGACTGGTCTACCGCTACAGCGTGTGTCGGAAAACGAAACGCCATAACTGAATGACAGCGCAGAGTACAGCGTCTTCTTGACATGATGGAATCGTGGAAATTGTACTGTTTGTGGGCGGGGCAAGTTGTTCGCGACGTAGAATGTGGGCGGACATTATGCAAATATGTTACTTAGTGACGTGTGGCCGTAACAGAAAAAGATTTGAATTGCTGACGACTCGTTTAGGCGAATGTGAGCCGATAAACTTCATTTATCGTGCGTTGTCGGCGTCACAACTTTGCAGATAGTTTATGTTCACATTCATCTACATGACACATTTCCTGAACAATCATATTTCAAAAGGCAAAATAGGGGCAGTTTAAAAAAAACTTAAATGAAAATAAATCAAAGCTACACAGAAATACTGTATTTTTGTAATAAAACTGTATACTGTAATAAAACAATAAAATTAATAACTATTTGTAATATTGCCATTTTACTTTTTGAATTTTGATAATTCCATGTAACAATTTAGCCTATAATTAAGTACTAACAATCAAAGATAATAATTGCATTTATATAAATTACATTGTATTGATATTTTATTCTATCAGAATTCACGAGAGCAGAACATTATGTACATAATGTTTTGACTGCAGTTAATGTCTAATAAGAAAGTTTTAAAATGTGTTTGTTTCGATGAAAAAAACTTTTATGTTCTCTATATTTGTTTTTATGTTTTCATGCTACAGTAGATGCCATGTATTATTTTCTAATAACAAAGGAACAGCGGTCTTAGACTTTGTGTTATCCTTGACAAGTTGAGGTGAATATTTTTTTATTGTCCAAAATAAAAAGAAACATTCTTTCTGTAAATTAAATAGTTTTAAAACTATGAAATATGTTGAATGTATATGGATTAAAGCTGGAAGCCACAAGAGACTGTGTTACAATGATTTTACCCCAGAAAAGAGTGTAATTAGGCATGACGTGAAGCTGAAAACCCTCTTAACTGCTGTAAAATCATTAGAATGGCCTCTCAGGGCTCATTTCTTTTATAAAACGGCAACTGCAGTAAAATGAAAGACTGTAATAATTATGAATTAAATGCATTCATAGCTACATGTTTGTTATGTGAACTGTGCTTGCTGTGCGGTTGCCAAGTGTTGCTATGCAGATCTCCGAGTCTTCTATGGATCCCAAGCAGTGTTATTATTAAAAAGTAAATGTAAAACTAAGCAAATGTGATTTTGCTCACTAAAGCCTAAATAAAATATAGATGTTCAAAAAAATACAATTAAATGAGCGCAAAAATTAGAAATGTTGCCTAACTAACTAAAATTACAGTAAGTTAGGATTTTAAAATGATTAAAACTAAAAACTTAAGTAAAAACAAACAAGAAAACATAATATTGGCATTAAGTTAAATAAATAAAAAAAAGTAATGAAATAAACTAACAAATAAAATGCATTTGAGTACTTTAATAAAACACATACATAATATAGGCTAGTATATAAAAGACGACTGAAAATTACTTTTATTCGTAGTATAATTACTATAGTTTACTAAAGTTTCTACTATAATTACTGACACTAAAACTGAAATAAAAAAACAAATAACTAAAAGTATGACTATTAAATATAAGTATTAAAATATTTATATTTTAAAATTATAAAAAATAGCCCATATACAAACAATACTAGAAACTAAAATACAAAAAGTTGAATTTATAGATTTAGTAAAACTAAAACTGAAATTAAAAAAAAAAAAGGGGGAAAACAAATATATTTATATAAATGATAAAAAAGCACATAACTAAAACTGAAAGGGGGAAAATTTGGTGAAAATTCAAAATTAACTTAATAATACTTAAATTATTAATACTAAATTCAGAAATCAAATTATTGAAACGAAATCAAATCTAAATAGAAATATAAAATATCAAAATTACTAAAAAATAAAAATATAAAAGCTAACGCTTAAAGTAAAATGGTAATACATTTCATAATAATAAATAAAGTGACACTGTGTTGCTGTGCAGTTCTGCAGGTGTTCTCTGTGGTTGCCATGATGTTTAGTTTGGAAAACACTACTAAAAACAATCACAGTAACAGACTAATGAACTCTATCATCTTGGTGCATTAACTGTGCACTGTGCAAGCTGCAGGTGTGTGTACAAATCATCCAGCATTCTGATGCTGTTAAATCGAGCACCGATCATTTGTTTAATGCTGTAAAAATCCCTCAAATAATGAGAGGTCACAGAAGCCCTAGACGTGTGGATGTTTATGCCGCTAGCTCGGCAAGCACATTCAACTTGACCCTTCAGCGCAATGACGTTGCGAAGATATATACCTGAGAGGGATGGCAGATAAAGAGCTCTGCCAAGGAAAGGAGGAAGGATAAGGTCAGACAGGAGCTCAGAAGTGCCATTCTCTGGCTGTTTCAGAGCAACGGAGAGCAGATTTCTATTCATGTGCCCTAACAGCCCTCATCACATCCTCCTCCCGCTGAACTCATTGGCTCCCTGCAGACACAGGTTATCAAAGCAGCCAATCAGAGACTCCTCCCTTCCCTCTAGCTCTTGTGTGATTAAACAGAGAGTGGATTGTGATGCGGGTGAATGTGGGTCACAGTACAGTAGCTCTTATAATTACAGAAGCGCTGATGAGATCATCGGAGGACGGATCGGCCCTGACTCATCCGACTGGATAACATTTGTTATTATGTGCTTCATAACTTATTCACTCCATCTCACTCTCATTTCATTCCCTTCACTGTCGCCTCTAGAAAGATCAGTGTTTTAAACTTGCAGTAATTAAAAAAAATAAAGCCATTAATAGATTTAAATGATCAGATACTGTAACTTCTATTAACTACATCAAATAAATATTTATTACAGTTTTTGGTAAAACCGCTTCTGTTCTGAGGTAAACTTGCCCAGTTTTTCAGGTAGTGTTCCAGCACTAAGACTTTTGCACAGTACTGTATAACAGTGTGTATATATATATATATATATATATATATATATACACAGTGAGGTCATTAAGTATTTGATCACCCTGTGATTTTGCAAGTTCTCTTACATAGAAATCATGGAGGGGTCTACAATGTTTAGCACAGGTGCATTTCCACTGTGAGAGACAGAATCTAAAAAGAAAAAATTCAGAAATCATTGTATGATTTTTTTACTTATTTGGGAATTACTGAGTCAAATAAGGATTGGATCACTTGGATAAACAAATTGTAAATTTTGGTACAGAAGCCTTTGTTAACAATTAGAGGTCAAACGGTTCCTGTAGTTCTTCACCAGGTTTGCACACACTGCAGGAGAGATTTTGGCCCACTCCTCCTTACATCTCTTCTCTAGATCTGTCAGGTTTCAGTCACTGAACAACACAGAGTTTCAGCTCCCTCCAAAGATTTTCAATTGGATTTAGGTCTGGAGACTGGCTAGGCCACTCCAGAACCTTGATATGCTTCTTAAGGATGCCACTCTTTGGTTACCCTTTCAGTCGAATCACTTCGACGTTACATATGGGATCTCGCATAAGAGACCACTCGCCTTCAAGTCTTTTGGAAAAGGCCAATGAATATTGGCGTGCAATAATCACAGCCAGGTGCATCTTATCACAGCGCTAGCATAAGAAGGCACGGCTGGATTGCACACGTAGCTTTTCGCTTTCGGAGCACTCGCCGGAGCATTTGATGCTGTCTGAGTCTGCTACGGAAAAATCTTTGTGCCACCAGAGAAGAAAAAGAGTTCCTTAACCGAGTTCAGCCTCTCTCGTCCGCCGCAATAAAGGAGGATTCCATCTGGGCATTGCGAGCAGGGGCTTGCGAGTTTGGTAGCCTTTTTAAAGGCTCATGGCAGCCAAACTTTTGCTCGCCAGCGAGCGACCTCACCCCCTGAGCAACCGGGCTACACACAAAAGAGTGCAAGAGTGCAATGGTTACGCCCCGCGGGCTTCTGGCAATGGTTTCCCCTCCCTCTCAAGCGGACGTGGAACTCTCGGCTATGCTTCTTCGAGCCTCCGAGGCGATTGGGTTAGAGGTGCCCCAGGTTCCCCGCCGCTGTCCCCCTCGGTGCCTTTCTTCCCGGAGGTGCATGAGGACCTGACCAGGTCATGGTGAGCCCCGTACTCGTCATGCCTGCCCAGCTCCTCGCCCCTCTCCACCCTCGATGGAGGGGCAGCCAGGGGGTACGAGGCGCTCCCTCAGGTTGAGGTCTTATCTCGGCATGGAGCTGGATTCGGTCGAAATGACTGCCCGCCTCACGGGGGAGCGCGGTCATTCAGACACAAGACAGCGGTCCCTCTCAAATCTTTTCAGAGGCTCCTGGGGCATATGGCAGCCGCAGTTACGCCGCTGGGGCTCCTCCATATGAGACCGCTTCAGCGTTGGTTACACGACCGAGTCCCGAGATGGGCATGGCACCGCGGTACTCTCCGGATTGGTGTTTCCCCGGAGTGTCGCTGCCTATTCAGCCCGTGGACAGACCTTGCATTTCTGCGGGCTGGAGTACCCATGGGACAAGTGTCCAGGCACACCGTGATACACGGATGCCTCCTCCACGGGTTGGGGTGCTGTGTGCAACGGGCAAGCAGCTTAAGGCACCTGGACAGGTGCTCACCTGCTTTGGCACATCCACTGCCTCGAGTTGCTAGCCGTGCTTCTGGCCCTTCGTCGCTTCAAACCGATGTTGCCCCACAAGCACGTGCTCGTCCGGACGGACAACACTGCAGCCGTAGCGTACATCAACCGTCAGGGTGGTCTACACTCCCGCCGCATGTCGCAACTCGCCCGCCATCTAATCCTGTGGAGACAGATGCGGCTGAAATCGCTGTGCGCCATTCACATTCCAGGTACACTCAACCGTGCAGCCGATCAGCTTTCACGGCAGTCTACCCACCCTGGAGAGTGGCGACTCCACCCCCAGACAGTCCAGCTGATATGGAGCCACTTCGGCGAGGCCAAGATCGACCTCTTCACCTCCCCCGAGTCTGCCCATTGTCGCCTGTTCTATTCCCTGTCCGAGGCAACCCTCGGCACAGACGCACTGGCACACAGCTGGCCTGCGGGGCCCAAGTACGCCTTTCTCCCAGTGAGCCTCCTTGCACGGACCCTGTGCAAGATCAGGGAGGATGAGGAATACGTCCTGTTGGCAGCGCCATATTGGCCCTCCCGGACCTGGTTCTCAGACCTAATGCTCCTCGCGGCAGCCCCTCCCTGGAAAATCCCCTTGAGGAGAGACCTTCTCTCTCAGGGGATGGGCACGATCTG
>JAUCMT010000048.1:17589818-17604095 GCA_032357475.1 Enteromius thamalakanensis
TTTCAATTGGATTTAGGTCTGGAGACTGGCTAGGCCACTCCAGAACCTTGATATGCTTCTTACGGAGCCACTCCTTGCTTACCTTTTTTGTAAGCAATTGCCCCATAGCCCTTTCCAGCTTTGTGAAGGTCTACAGTTTTGTCTTGTGTCTTTTGACAGCTCTTTGGTTTTGACTATGTTACTTATGCTGCGTCTGAAATGGCTTACTTCCCTACTATATAGTACACGAAAAACAGCATGCGAGGCGAGTAGTATGTCTAAATTCATAGCACTCGAAATTCAGTAGGTGAGAAGTACCCGGATGACCTACTGCTTCCGACCGAATTCTATAGTAGGCATACCATGGACACTTTTTTATTCCATAAGACTCCGGGAGAGAAAAGTTCCATTCATACTATATAGAACTTACTCAGGTCAGGTAGTACGTTCAATTTTAAATGTAGTACCTACTTAAGCAGTATGTGACGTAGCATTAGACTTTGGCAGATTGTGAGGTGTCTTTATGACAGCTAACGACCTCAAACAAGTGCTACTAATTTAGAATCAGGTCTTTGAGGGTCAGAAATCTGGCTGATAAGCAAGGGATCAAATACTTATTTGACTCAGCAATTCCCAAATACATAGTTAAAAAAATCATACAATGATTTCCGGATTTTTCTTTTTAGATTCTGTCTCTCACAGTGGAAATGCACCTATGCTGAAAATTGTAGACCCCCCTTACAATGTATATCCATATACATATATATACATGTACGTATATAAACCAATATAAAATGTAAAAATAGTGTGCTATATACATGGAGTCAAAGTTGATGTCAGGTTTATTATTTTTATTATCCCATTGAAGGGAAAGAAACAATGTTCAGAAACTACAGTAAATTGAATAAGACTGATGGAATAAACTGAATAGAAGTAGTTTGTAGCGATGATCTTTTTCAAGTGTGCTCTTAAAAAGTAGAACTTATCAAAGGTAGACTCAGCTAGTGGAGTCACTTGCCATTACTTTTAGCATTTGTGCATTATTTGATGGCTGCGGCGTCTCACTCGATTAGTGCTAGCTATTGCTAATGTATCTGTAGCCTGAGGCTTCTCTTCCTGCCAGCGATATTCCTTTTCTCATCATCTTTATACCTCCGCTAATGTTGCCTGCAGTGAATTGAAATATTGGCAAAGCTGTTCATGCATTTATCATACGAGAAGTATCTGCTGTTAGTAATCAGTTACGTTCTCTTCATAATTGTGTTCCATGTCCTCGTAGTTACCTAGTATCTCGTGAGCTGACTCAGGCGTTTGCGTGACCTTTTGGGTGACGTTCGGCCGATGGACAGCTGCAGGTGGAGTTCTCTCTTATGCAGAGCAATTAGGAACGGCTGATCCTGAGAAGAACGGTGCTCCAGCTGTGTGTTCAGGCCCCTGAAAACACTTCATTCTTCATCATCACTGAGAGCCCAGGCTCTGCGTCACAAACGTTTTTACTTTTTCAGTTTGAGTTACATTGGAATTGAGCTAATAAATTGGATGCAGAATTACATTTGAATTAAACGAGAAGATTTGGATTATAATGTTGGCTCGACAAGCTTGACAAATTAAAAATGTCTATATTTTTATATAACATATACAAATATGTATTTTTTATTAAAAACAGATATGTTTTATTATGTTTGCTCTTTGAACTGCTACCTATTTAGTCTGCATGTTTAATATTTTTTTGAATTTCTTTTATATATTGTAAATTAATTCACTTTATATTTGTATTATATTTTATCATATTTAATGCATTTTTAAAAATACTAAACTAAAAAACAAAAGTTATAATAATATTTCAACAAAAAATAGGACATATAGAAAATATTATGCTAAAACTAAACTGAAATATAATAAGTTTAATTCAGTGCTACATTTACTGAAACTAAAACTGGAATTAAAATAAAATGGGAACAAAGCGCAAAAATTAAATTAAAATTAAACTAATTAAATCAAATAGAAAGAGACATACAAAATTGTTTATAGTTTCTTATATTTCAAGCATTTTGTATATTAAAAATACATTAAACTTGGTGGATGAAATATTTATCATTTTTAATATTTTTCATATTATTTTGAGCCAATTTCTGTGTGTATATACAGTATATATATATATATATATATATATACACACACACACACTGTATATTTACATACTGTATATATTTATATATATATATATAAACACACACACACAATGCTAAAAGTCTGTCTTGTGTGTTCTTCAGGTACGACACAATCACGAATCAGTGGGAGACTGTGTCTCCGCTGCCCAAGCCCGTTCATTCGGCGGCTGCCACCGTGTGTGGTGGAAAGATCTACGTGTTCGGTGGCGTGAACGAGGCCGGACGCTCAGCTGGGGTTTTACAGTCTTACATCCCTCAGACCAACACCTGGAGCTTTATAGAGTCCCCCATGATCGGTAGGTACTTCGCCTTGAACACCAGTTTGTTAATGGAAAATGAAAATTGTTCATTTGTGCATCTACATTTTCACCCAAAGACAATTTAAAAACCTGTTTGTCAATAAGGCACCAGGAGGTGGTTGAGTATTTGTGGTCTGCCATGGTAAAAAGGCTTTTATGAGGTTGTTTGCTTTGCTCAGGAGGTCAATCGTAGCAAAAGAACAGCAGGACTGATACGGCAGATTGGGACTCACCATCTTTACTTGCAGTAGGAGGTTTTCAGGCTTCAATTAGCTCAGTGATTGCTGTGCTATGGCATCATAAAACCCATTTCATAAACTAAATTAACTTGGTAATTAAATTAAGTTGCATTCGGTACATAGAAATGAACATAAACATGACGAATAATCATGTGAGTCATTCATGATCATCTTTACTTATAATGGTTGTTCAGACACTTGAGTATAGCACCTTTGTGCAGAACAGTCATGTTAAATCAGCAATCTAGCAGGTAATCATAGGTGAAGAAGTTTAATAAAAAATTTGATTCATAAATATTAATAATATTCTTGAATGTTTTATTATTCAAAATTTTCAAGACAGTCATTTGTAATTATACTTTTTGGATATACACATACAACATGCATTTATCATCTAAACCTAGTAAAGGCTAAAGAATATATAAACTTAAGAAATAGTAATATTGAATATTGAAAAAAATAATAATAATAATAATAATACAACAAAAGCCCATAAATTTTAATAATAAATATAAGTTCTATATGTTGACATTTATTTAATACAAAAGCTGATGTGAAACAATAGTAAAATAAAATGTATTATGTTGTATGAATTTTATTTTTACACTTTTTATTTGTATTTATTAATAAACTATATGAAAATCTTTAATGATGTTTAATTTTAAACAGTAATGAACAATAATTTGGCAATTTATTAATGTTGGTTTAAGTTCATGTAAAGTTAACTTATGCTAATATATTTTGTAATATAAAAAAATAATAATAATTTTACTTTCATTTTACATTTTATTTAAGATTTTAATATAATATTTAAATTACTTTATTATAATTTATTAATAGCAAATGTTGTTAAAAAAGTAAAAAAAAAATAGTATTTTTTTTTACTATAGAAGTCACATATTTGAGGGAACTATTTCTTTTATCTCGGTTCAATTATTGAACACATTTTTAACATTTAAATTCAAACAAAAATAAATGGCAAAAAATTTTTTTTTTTGATTTATATTATTTAAGATGAAACAATTATAAGAGAAATTTTTAAAATATATTTATAATATTTAGAAATAAATGCTGTAAAAACAGAGCAAAAATCTTACCTCATTTATTAATCTTTGTTCATGTTGCTTCAAATACTATTTTGAACCTTCATGTTTGAAACGGTGTATATCTTGTGCAACACCAGTGGTAATATTTATATCAATTATAATACAAGTAAATAATGATATAAGCCATTACTGTTATAATTTTTGTTGACTAAACAAGGATAAATACTAGCATGGTATGATTTGTTTTAGGAATAAGTCTTCCTCTATCCTGGCACTGTTAGTGTTTGGTTTTCTCTCACAGATTGACAGGCATTTAAGTATTAATTTAGTGTCTTTTATTTATTACCCAGAATGAGCCATTCTACCATTGCACACAATATTTCCACGGAGGTGATGGCCTTACGCGCAAGGTTTTTAACAGGTTCATTTCTTCAAAGGTGTTGTTTGGAGGCATGCAGTCAGTAGTAAACACTACTGAGCAAACACTAGTTCAGCCAGTGCCAAGACAAGCTGTCAGTGAAGGTCGAGCAGGCAAAGTGCCACTGGAAGTGCATAAAGCCATGTGGACAGTGGGGAATTGATTGCAAACAATTGCTTGTACAAATTACACAAGATTGCAGGGCGTCTTTAGAGTACAGGCACATTAAAAAGTGATTCAGTAAACCTCTGAACAGTCTGATGAGTTATCACTGAAACTGGCTCCAAGCCACGTCGACAGACATCCCTCAATCTCTGGTGTTGATAAAACAAGCTTAAAGCATGTCAATTGGCGTGAGACGTCCGAGATGGGTTTGACTGAAGTAGTCTCGCTTAAAACACTTCAACTTGTTTATTGCAGACAGAAGGTTACTGCCGGCGTTCTCACCCCAACTCTCTGGGAATGCTGCTATTCAAACAACTCCTTTCCCCTTTTTTTTGCTTCTAATAGCTTTTCTCTGCTGCATTTCGCCCTGTAACGAAAATTGAGTGAGACACCTCTGCAAATTGGTGGCACGAACTGTTGTTGTTGTCTGTCTTCGCTCTCAAAAAGCTGAATTTCTCATGTCTCCATTGTACCAGATACAGGTGCCCCGTTTGATCGAAACCTTGAGACGTCTTGCCGGTGGCGAGAATTCAGCATCAAAGAAGCAGCCAAGCTTTGGCATCACATTCGAGCCCCTCGAGTAGCGAGAACGTGGGCCAAACCCAACAATGAGCTCTGCTAAAAGCATCAGCGGTGGGTTTGAAATCGAGACAACAAACAGATAAACAGAGCATTGCGTGGGGCGAGATTAGGACTTAGCGGACGTGATCCTACGGCGCCGGTGACTCAAAGTGCACGCGAGATGCATAAAGTGACTCTGCACAAAAGCAGTCGTTTTTGTAAGGGGAATAAAGAAAGGGAGTCCCAGAACCGTTCTCTCGTTACTGAAGACGATGCCTCCCCGTGGGTTACGCCACCGATCAATTCGACAACGCGTGCTGTGACTGGAGTGCTGTAAAGAGAGGGTGTTATCTGGACCGTCACTCAAAGTCGAGCGGTGGGGGGGGTTTAATGAGAAGCACCTGGCAGTCACACTGCCGATTGAGAGCCCATCTCGCACTTCCTTTCCAACCATTAAATCCAGCCGCTGTTTTACAGATCGCTTCTGTGCTCGGCTTCTCAAGCGTCAGTCGAAGGTACGGGGAAAAAAACCCAAAACAAAACCTTGAACGCAACCACGTGAATTATTCATAGATGTAATAAATTGGCCCAGCTGTAATCGTTTGGGAGACAATTTCTCTGTCAGAAAGCGAAGGCTGATAGCCTCTCTCTTGCATTCGGCTCAACGACCTTTTTCGTGTTCACGACCATGCATCGGGCTGTCAGTCATTTGCCCGCTCATGAAAAGATGTGATTATTTCTGTTTCTTGGCCATTTACCCCGTGTGAAGAAGGATAGAGTGAGTAAAACCTGTCACATTGAGAGGGGTCTACAGAGGTAATTTCCTCTGTATGGAATCATTAGACGAAACAGGCGCCATATATATCTGTTTGCCGCCATTTGTCATTCTCCGCTTAATAACGTAAAGCATAAAGGATACAGGGACGTGGGAAATGAAACGTGGCAGCAAACAGGCTGGGAAAATCATAAATGCATTACGAATGGTGCTTCAAACCCGATTTCGAAAGATTGCGGACTGACACAGTACCCAAGTCCGTAATCTACCTCGTTAATTATCTGAAGCTTCCCAAAAGAACATTGCGAAGTCGCTCTGATAAGGATGTAGGCATCCCAGAAGCTTTATGATTTACTCATAGCTCTGAAAAGCACCACACATCTTGCATTGAGCACAATGTGTAAGATAACGCCAAAACAGCGCCTTTATTCCAAGGCAAAAATTCATCAACGTACATCAGAGTAACTTCTATCTGTTGTTCTCTTGCCTCCTGTGCTCCTTTCGGGCTTATTTAGATAACAAGTACGCTCCCGCTGTGAGCCTCAATGGTTTTATCTTCATCCTGGGAGGAGCCTACGCCCGAGCCACCACTATCTATGACCCAGACAAGGGCAACATCAAAGCCGGCCCCAACATGAATCACTCCAGGCAGTTCTGCAGGTTGGTCTAATGAACAGTAGATTGCGCTACATGATACAATAAACGATTACAAATGGTCTCTTCTTGTTCTTCCCCCAGTGCGGCGATCCTGGACGGCAAGATTTATGCAACGGGAGGGATCGTGAGTAGCGAAGGACCGGCCCTGGGCAACATGGAGACCTTCGACCCTTGTACGAACACGTGGACGCTGCTGCAGAATCTGCCATGTCCACTTTTCAGACACGGATGCGTGGTTATCAAGAAGTACATTCAGAGCGGCTGACAACTAACTCGGCTCTGGACTTCTCTAATGTCACGAACTGGCCTAAACCAGCCCATCGAGCTCCAACCTGGGTGGAACGCGGTCAGACTGTCGCGGACGAGATTTAGCAAGGGATTCGTAGCGTAGCCCCAACCCCACGCCCGCACCTCAGGTGTCGTGTCATTGGAACGGTATTCTAGGTCGCCAAATGCAATTTTTTTTTTAACTCTCCTTTTAATGTTTGAGTTGTTCTTCTCCCACATCATGTTTCTTTGATAAGGTTTCGGTCAAATTGCGTTTTTTCCAATCTGTAGTCATTTCATGAGATGATATGGGCTGGTGTGTCGTATATAAAGATCAGTTGCATCATGCAGGGACTTCTGCAAGAAGCCAAAGGACGTCGATGCTAGTCATGTCGCCCTCCAGCGAGGGTCAGCACTAGAGAGAGCAGGGATTGAATGAAGGCCCTCTTGAACTCCAAAGCACAAAATACCAGAACCTGTGATGCCCAGAGGAGTTTCATTTCATTTTGTTCTGTGTAAATCATTCCACTTCTTTTTTGTGGATTTTATCCTCGTGTTTTATTCCAACCCACAAGCCTGCAGCCATGGGAGAATACGGATGGAGCAAGATGGATGGAGAAACTTTGTATTATAGGGAAGATATGTATATTTTAAAAACCAATGAAAATTGTGTATAAATGTTTTTAGAAAAAAAAATCATTGGCTTGGACAATGTCTGTAAATCTGTACCTTACTGGAACAATTTACGCTATTAATGCTGAAATACATATCCAAAATTCTAAAGAAACTCATTTGAATGTGTTCATTCATCGGTCACCAATTTTTGCTAATTGTTTTATTATTTTTATTTGGGGTGAATGTTTATTCATTGTTTTGTATTTTCAAGAACACTTGTGCCATTCCATAGTTTTAAATGCCTGGTAAATGAAGCGATTAAAAAAATACTTTGAGGCGTAGCACAAAAGATGAATGCTTTTGTAAGTCAACACGTAAGATATTTGTGAATGAAAATGTATTTTTTTAATGGTCAATCTTACACTCATCCAGAACTGTTTTGCTATATGCCATTCAAATTTTCCAATTTAAATTTTCCAATTTATGAACAGTACACTATCCAAAATGTGCCGTAACCACTTATTACAAAACAAGACAGGAGTCAGGTTGAAATTGAAACACTAGAGCGACTTCAATTTGCACCTTTTATTCAAGTATATCACAGCAGTTTATTTCAGAAATTACAGTAAATATATCATTTCACAAAAGAAGGACTGCAGGGAAGGATAGAACAATATGTGTGGTTTTGATTTGCTTCGTAGTAGTAAAAAGGGACCAATTCTGGTATTACTCAGAAAAAAAATAATAATTGCCTCAACCTTGTTAATCAATAAGGAGTATAAATCTACTGATTAAATGAGATTAACTAAAAACCATTTGCTGCCAAAAAACAAAAGAAATCATCATCTTCAACACTAAGCACTGACTTGAGAAACTCCAGGACTTTTACACAAAAACAGAGTTTAGTCGGTTTAATTTACCAACCTAAAGCAAAATGTTATTGTTCTATGGACTTCCTACCGTCAGTCAAGTAATCTGAATTAGACTCTGGTCAACTATAGGTAATGAACTTTAACTTGTAGTCAAAACACAGAACTACATAGACTTTCATGCCCACATTGTAAACCTCCCCCTCATCATCTACGGTAATTCCAAAAAATTTAAAAGAAGCACAACCACCATCATCTCCACCCTTATGGAATAAATATAAATGTAGCAGAGACCTGAGACCAGTAAACCCCGTTTCTGAACGTCGTGCAACACCTGCTACAAAAATGTGCTACATCGTGTCTCGGCACTAATTTAATGTAACAACTTTTCCAATTAGTTTCGGTTGAAGAAGGTGTTGAACACATGACGACGTTAAAAAATGTAATAAATAACAAATGGACAGGCAATAGCACGGAGGAAGATGCGACTGCGAAAACGATCAATGAAATGGACTGAAGAAAGCAAGCGTTTCATAAACATGGCCGATAAATGAAATTGTGGGACGCACGTGTAGAAAAACTGAAACATACAGTACATAACATTTCAGCGATATTACAATGCCATTTCTTTTCTCGGCTCAAACGCAGAACAACAAACCCAAGGATTACTGCAGCAGCCACATGATGTGCTCACGTCAGAGAGGTGATCCAGTACCTTAGCTTGAATTTCTGAAGGGCGTAGTCATTTTACAGAGGTCAACAAATACTGCTTGTAAGTAAACAGGTCATTACTTTTGTCTCTTCGCATGAAAACGACTTGCTGAGGTAGCTGCGGTTCTGTCTCTCACATGCACTGCAGTAGTCCGAAGCTAACAGTTAACTCCTAGTTTTTTTCCTTTCTTTTGCATATGTCTTAAAAAGTGTTCATTTTTTTTTACGTTTTTTTCTGTTGTTTTTTTTATAGCACCGAATCCTAGTCAAGGTCACGAGAACTCAAACTTGGATCAACGTTCTTTATAAAGCGATGAAAGCTGAGAGTTAATGAAAGTATGAGAGGGAGAACTCCAAATGCCAAAATGCACAGAAATCAAGTTATTAATGTGACGGCTAACAATATTAGACAGTACAAGTCAATACAATGAAAACACTATAAAAGATCAAAAAATATAGTAATGCTTTATGTTCAAAACTTTAGCACTGCCTAGACTGCCATTTTAACTTCCAAAACATCTCTTATGTTTAGTCCACGTATGTTATGTTACAATAAAAATGGATGGCAAAAAGAAGCCACGATGTATGATGGAGCAACTTGACTCGCAAACCATCGAAGACTCGACTTGGCAAATGGTTAACTACAACACGCGCCATTTTCCCCCTCGATTTGTAGCCCTGTGGCTCATCCATAGACATTGATAGTCAATATTCAGTTACGTTTTTAGCCTGTTTCAAAGGTTTAAGGCACATGCTAGGCAGTGCAATCACCTAATAACTACTCGTAAATCCAGTTAAACCAGAAGAAGGCCAAAAAAAATTGGTTAGATGGGTCTAAAATAATACCACTCCTCTGTTTTCCATTGGTTTTCTGCAAACATTATAGTCTAAATAAGGAGAACAGAGTCTCATTTGTCACAAGGAAAGGTTGGTTTACAATACAGAGGCCTTGCAAATCTTACAATTAACACCAAGTAGAAAAAAAACCTCTAGACGTCCCTACAAAAACAAGTTTTTTTTTTTTGTTTTTTGTTTTTTCCAGCAAGAGTATCTCTATGTGGCTAAAAAGTGTGGATAATCCCAATAGTGACAAGGGGTGACATCAGGGTGGATGTAGAAAGAGGGCGATGTAGTTTATTTCCACAGTAAATGAGCAGCCGACTCGCGCTGTAGGGCATCACACCATCCGTCTACAGTTTTCCACTGCTGGTGAGAATCTGCGTGTATGTAAGTGTGTTTGCTTCCAGAAGACGGAGGCTGAGGTTGCTTTGTGACATCACACAATCTTTTATTTTGTACTGTTTGTGTTTTGTTTGCTTATCTATGAGAACAAGGAGCAGCAGACGACGAAAAAGAAGAGGAAAAAAAAATAAAATAAAAAAAATCAATAGCACCCAATAGCACCAAGAACGATCGTCGGCAATTAGCATGTATGTGAGTTTACAAAAACTAAACGAATAAAAAGGAAACCTCCAGGAGTTTTTGTGTTTGGTTCTGTAGACTGGTTCTGTTTCAGGTACCTGAGATGATAGCACCAAGGTCGCCTTTGTAAGCCTTTGTTTCTAATGGCTGCACCTTTTTTTTTTTCCTCTTACTGCTGTTATTTGAGACCGAAGCATCCAGACCTGCTCCACGTTATGGACTTGGCTCAGAACGCCGGCCTCTCCCTCTTGCATCAAAAGAGTCTCAGATCAAGTTTCTCTCTGAAAGCCCTCTATTCATCACAGGAATGTTTCGAAATGTTCAACTTGTCTTTCCATCGCCTGCAAATCAAAAGACAGAGCGCAACATTGTTAATTGCATATTTTGTTAAATGTGGATGCAATCAAACAGTGTTGTGGTTATTTTATACTTTTGTCTTAATATTCAATGAGTCTTTTTTTTAAGGACTTTTTAAGGTCATGATTTGGATTGTATATATGTTATACATTTGCTGTACACTACAGTTCAAATGTTTGGGTTTTTGATTAGTCTCTTATGATCACCAAGGCTGCATTTCTTTAATCAAAAATAAAGTAAAAACGTACTGTTATATATTTTATTATGCTATAAAGCTCAGCAGCCATTAGTGGTTTTGAGTGGCACATGATTTTTTTTTTTTTCTCCAGATTTTTTGATATAGAAAGAATAGAATTGTTCAGATAGAATTGTTTTAGGGTGTATATATTACACCTACACACACATACCTGTATATATACACACACACCAATATTTTCTAAATGTATAATCTGTATATATATATATATATATATATATATATATAAATAATGTGACAGCACTATACAGGTATATTGAAAATCTAATTGTACTTTTTTGTGGATTTGTTTCCTTCCTGCTCCATGGCAAGATGGGTAGATAGCTATGCTAGCAGTAAAATGTCATGATTAATTCAAACCAACATGGCAGAACATGAAGCAGTCAAATGTAGGTTGGAGGACAAAGTTTCATGTAAAGAGGAACTAAATCATAGGCGATCAGCTCTCAGAACTCTTTTTTTTTTACACCATGTACTAACAATGTGACAAGTTTCCAACATAAAATTATCTTTTCTTCCCCCCACAAAACCCATTTAAAGGGACAGTTCACCCTAATATGAAAACTGTTAATTTAGACAATATGAAGGTGAGTGAATACTGACAGAAGTTTCATTTTTGAATGAATCTGTTAAGAGGAATTTTAGACAAATGAGATTTCCATGTGGGCGGAGCTACCCTGTGCAACATGCAACAAAACAGCAACACTAAATCTATCACACAGCATCTTGTAAGGACTTTGCTTTCCGTTCTTTATCTGACATATTAATTCTAATTCTGGTCAGTGTAACTAACAATTAAACTTTCGGCACAGTACAATGTGCAAACAATTTACTAAATCATGTTTAATTTCCACTATCCTCTGTGGAATTCAGCCCCGGTCCAGATTCAACAATCTGACGGAGACCGGCGGATTAAAATCTAAACACATACAGCTTTTCCAGATGGTCTGGATTGCGAATCATCCTGGAATTAATAAATGCGACTCCATTAGGGTCCTCTCAAAGAGGAATTGGTACACAACATGCAAATTAGCCTTCAGTCGCACTGGCCATAATTCCTTAGAGCAATTCTAATCTGTTTCTGCTGGGCAGCTACCATTACTATTGTATTTGAGAACAGCGCACATAATTTCCCAGGAGGCCACGCGAGAGCTCTCCACCATCGGTGCACCGGAGTAATTTAAACATACAGCAGCTGTTCACTGTGCCGTGTTCAGTCACTGTGTATCCATCTCCTCTGAGCCGCTGTCATACACGACACATGACTGAACTGAACATTACGAGTCATTAGTCAGTACAGTGCTACTAGTTAATAATGGGATCATTTTAATTCAGTGGTTGACTGGCTCAGGATTTATTACAACAAATAATTGGAGATAAAACATGCAGATGTACTACAATATTTGAAGTGTACTTGCAACCTAATCTGGAGTTTAGAATCATTTTACTTCTATAATAATAATAAAAAAATGCTTTTTAAACTGTAAAATACACATGAAACCTCATGAACTGCAAAATAAAATAGTACCCTTCATATGAAACCTTGGTAAACTATAAAGCCATGGAACATCATATTGATCTATGTGTGTGTGCGTCACTCGACCTCTATCAGACGGGTTTTGTCGTAGTCTCTGCGGTGCTGGTAAATACACTGGCTAAGCACCGAGTAAACTCTCTCCAGATGATCCACGCTGAAGCCGTCACTTTTCACAACCGCCTTCTCCAGCAGAGCCTGAAACACAGGAAAATAAACATGATTAGATGAGAAAGAACCAACTAAAAAAGACATTTCTGCCATTGTTTAATCCAGTTAATGTCATTCCAAACGTGTGGTGGAAATTTTGAAGACTGTTTTTAAAGCTCTTTTCCATCCAGCTACAATAAACATGGAGTAAAGCTTGCAAACCTCAAAAAGACCACAAAATCATCAAGAAAATAGTTTGTATGACTCTTGAGCTTATTTCAAGTCATCTGAAGTTCATGACAGCTTTGTGTGAGCGAGAGACTCAGATGAGCTCATAAGAGAACCTTTTGAATCTTTTCAATGAATCATTTGATTCGCTTCATTAAACAGGACTGATCTGGTTCAGTTCAACCCTTCACAGCAGTTAGCAACAAAAACTATCAGTGAAAAACAACTTCAATTTTAATAGGTTTCTCACACAAAGTTGTTTATGAACAACTTTAATAGCGCTTTTGTATCTGCTTTTGCTTTAAAACTTCATTTGAACTGCATGGAAAACCACATCAAGTCTTAAGAATGTTATTTGTTGAGCTCCAAGAGTTTGAAACAATATGAGGACGAGTAAATAATAACCACTTTGATTTTTGGGTGAACTACTCGTAAAATAAGCATACTCTACAGTTATAATTGAGACATTCAGCCAGAAGCTTGGAGCTTTTTAGTATTTGATTTGTTAATGGTAGGAATAATGGTCACTCACATAATGGGGTTCTTTTTATTTTTTTCCTGAGAAAAGCGCTAATACTTGAACAAGTCATTTTGTTTCAAGTAAGATCTAGCTCTGGAAGTGAGGTAATGAATAAATCTTATAAAAACTTCAAATACACACACATCAAGCGTTTTTGTAAGGTTCACTCTGACTCAGAGTCTGTCTCTTGTACAGATTTTCGTGGGAAGGTTTGACCTGCACCTGCTAACAAATAACATTTCAGCCAAGCATTAAAGCCGCTGATGAACGTGCGTCCTGCGGTTTGCTGCACTGCTGGAAAATGACTGTGGCGTCTGGAACAGTCTTGAAGAGGCTTAATTTGAAGTTGAAGTTTAATGACATTGTTTTAGTTTCCAGAGACCGCTCTGCAAACACGCAGTGAAGGAAATGAGAGCTGACAGCTAATGCGGTGTGGAGGCAGGTGTGGAGAGAAACTCGCAGGTGCCAAATCTAGCTCATCACAGCAAACAACTCAGCCTCCTAAGAATAAAACCATGCTTATCCAGTTCTCAAGAAAACACTATCATTTCCAGACCCTTTAGGAGTGGAAAAGTTACAACAACTGTCTAAATGGATAACACAAAATAATCCGTAAATGTTTTAATTCTGGTTTTCCACAATTAGTTTGTGATTACTGGAAAATTAATAAACATTTTATAAACACACACACACAAAAAAAGCTAATTCTGGCTTGGAAAATTATTTAGAATTGAAATCAATTTTATAAAATCAATACCGTACCAGAATTATATACAAAGACATGGGAAAAAGCTTTTTAAATGTTAAATATGTATATGATCTATAAATGTTATCCATCTACACCACAGAAATATGTAAACACAAACACACACACACACAGACATATATATATATATATATATATATAGTGTACACATATATGCATATGATATACACACACTCACCTGTGTGTATGCGTCTATATATATAGGGGAGAGCGGGGTAAGTTGTCACACTTTTCACACTGACTAACTTTTACTGAGAACCATACATCACAAC
>JAUCMT010000048.1:17604195-17617735 GCA_032357475.1 Enteromius thamalakanensis
AGTTATGAACAGTGTGACAACTTACCCGTGTGACAACTTACCCCGCTCTCCCCTATATATATATATATATATATATACACACACACACAGGCCAAAAGTTTGGACAAACCTTTCTCTTTCAATGTGTTTTCTTTATTTTCATGACCATTTTCATTCTCACTGAATGTATCAAAACGAGGTTATGTACTTAAACTTTACCTTATATACATACATGTTATTAAATCTGGGAGGTTTATTTTGAATAAAAATAAATAAAAATTTCCACTTATACACTAGTCACTCAATTTTCTGGACCTATTTTATTTATTTTTTTTCATTGTCATTGAAAAGTTTGAAATGATAGTAATGCTGCAATGTTTTTTTTTTAAGAGAAATGCAACGGATTCAGAACAAAAGACCTGTTGGCCCATTAAATATACACAAAAACCCGAGCGCACGCGCATACTCGCAGAAAAAAAGTGGAAAAATAAATGAACATTAACCGAGAGGGTAACCTCCAGAAGATAGTTTGACCGTACGCACACCTGCAAACCAAACGACTGTGACAACATTGAGCTCCCAACACGTACACCCAGGAAGGGAGGTCAGCCATCTTCAAAAGCAATTAAGATCACGGCGACAGCTAATTAAGCCACATCATAATTACCTTCATTTCATGCGCAGCTCCAGAATGTGAGTATTTACTATTTGGACTGGGTTTAATTAAAAAGCCTCAGACTTCACAGTGGCCTTTCAATTGACATGTTCATCACAACGATCCTCCGGCCAATCATGAGCTCATCAAGTTGGGCTGTGACAAGTTATTACTCTGACTGCACTGGTCAACATAAACAGTGCGGTTTTCTGATAAGGTTGGAGACCGAAAAAACAAAGCGCAAGAAGTGTGCCCAGATTAACAATAGACAGCAGTAATTGAGGACTCTGGTTTGGTTTTGGGGAGACATTTAATGAGAAAACACATCCCCTGCAGACAGGTTTGAAACCGTATCTTTGCAGCATGATGGCAGCCCCTAAACCAATAAAAACAACCTAACGTGTTCATTAAAAAACACTGGAGGACATTGAAGGTAAATATCAGTAAAAAAAACAAAAACAGAAAACAACCCCACTCCTCAGAAGCAACTAAAGTTTGTAATACACAGATGATAGGGACTTTATTTGATAATCATGTTAAAGGTCATGTTTCGTAGACTAGCAAAAGTTTTTTTGTTTTTTTTTACTTTCAAAGCTTTTGAACGGTTGGTTGCTATTGACTTGTATTATATGGCTGACAGACGTTTGAGTTCAGAAACAAAGTAACCTACATCTTGGTTGCCCTGGGGTTTAGCAGCTAAACATCCCATTTTCATTTTTTGGGTGAACTATCCCTTTAAAATATGTATTATAACATTCACACAAAGTGTTTAAATTAAGATCTGTTACAGGTACTTATGTTTTAGAACTCGCTTTCCTTTTTTAGATGCTGATGCTTTTCTTTTAACTTAAGTTAAAGCATGCTTTGTTAGTATAATGTCTGCTAGAATACTAAGTCATTTCAGTATAAAATAAATATTATTAAATTAATTTTTCTTTGAAAAGCTAGACAAAATGGTAAAAAGCACACTGTGGCTGTTTATTTAGTGGTAAAAAAAAAAAAGATGTCAAAATACATGAGGGAAAAATGTGAATAAAATGTGTTCGGTATTCGGCCTTCAGCACAGTGTATCATTTTGTTCAGTTTTGGCTTCGGCATTTTCATTCCACTGCATTCCCAATAATTGGCTGAAATGGGCAGAAGTATCAGTTCCAAACTCTATTGAAAGTTTAAAAAAATTTGAGTAAATAATGTTAAATAAATGCTCATGGAACTGTGTTTTTTGCTATCATAAGATACTGCATTATTTTTTATCAAATTATTAGTCCATAAAGTAAATAGTGTATATATTCACACAATTGTGTCCTTAGCTATCTTCATGCATTATTAATTCTTTATTACTTTGATAAAAAAAGTCTTCAAAACAATCAATGATATTATGGTGACAGCATGTAATATGAATGACAGACGCGAAAATGCTAAATAATTAGTAACTATCACACTTGACTAACATGTCAATTACAGCGATTAGGTGTGGAGCTTGCCGTTTCTCTGGGTCGCTGCTTCGTCTCAGTGTCACTGACTGTGAGGGGAACGGTCATGGATGGCAGATTCCCTCCATCAACCCTGAATAGAACGGTAATCCTAGCTTTAAAAGACTTGTTCACACAGTCCATTTGACTTTCGCTGGAAGACTTGTTTTGTAATAACCTGACCGGCCCAGACATCATTCCCAGAGATGGAGTGATACGGAGAACAAGCTGGTCAAAATGTAAAAAATGTACATTTTTACAGCAATTTAAAAATTATTCCATGAAGTATTTATGAATATTCCAACACCCAGAGAAATATCTGCATTAAAACTGTATTGAAAAAGTACAAATATTACAGTAACCGCTGGATGAAGCAGCACTTCGCCAGCCTACACAGATACACAAAAGGTCATAAAGTTATAAATATTTTGCAATGCAAAGAAGTCTGATAGTCTGCTTAAGCAAAGGTCAAGACAGATTGACATGTTGCAGGAAAAGTTGACTTTCTTAAAGCCTTGCAAAAGGCTAAAAAGTTATGCTTTCTAAAAAGTTAACTTTTATACAATAAAATGCATCATATACTATATGGAATATTAGCTTTATGAACACTGAGCCATGCTTTTAAACCAATATAATTTAAACACACACACACACACACACACACAATTGAACTGAATAACATTAGTTTTAAAATCATTAAATAATAAAACCAATACTATTCTTAGATCTGAGGGCTATATTAAGTTATAAATAATGTTAAATAATAAATACTGTTAAATAATTTAGTCAGATTTTCTGAGATTTTGCCAGCTGAATTCAGGCTTTGATTAAGGTAGAACTGTTCAGAGAAAGAGAAGCGCACTTGCCCGTTTTTAATTTTAACATGTGCTCCAGCTGCAGAACATCTATAATATATTCTATTAAGACAAACCGAAAGCTGAAATGGTCAAGTTAGAGAAGTGGAAGAAGTGATGCAACCGCTGTGGAAGATCCACAGGATGAACTGTGTAAAATTAAACCTCTGAGATCAATTTGAGACACACAAGGCTGTATTGTGCTGCACTGTGTAATATTGCTATTTCACACCGCGATGGAAAAGATTTTTCTTTTATTCCTAAAGAACAGCAGACTTAAGAGCACAGATATTAAAAGAATAGTTCACCCCGAAATGAAAAGCACAAAAAAGGCACCATAAAAGCAGTCCAAACAATCCATGCAATATATTCCTCTCCTCTGAAGCTACAGAGTAAGAAAGCTTTGTGTTAGAAGCGGACTGAAAGGATGACTAAAGAAAATAAAAAAATGGCACAGCTGGTTCTAATGTCTCTTTTAAGTGTGGACAAAATGACCAAAACTCACGCTGTCATAAAGAAAAGAAAAAAAGTTGAAAAGCTAAGGACTAAAACATTTATGTTTTGTTAACCCTGTAAAACCTATTGTATCATGTTTGATTCTCAAATTTCTAAGGCCTCTAAATAATCAACATCGCTGAAAAGCATACTTTACATTCACCAGCCGCCTTCTGTGTATATTTTACTATATATATACACACATATAGACACACACACATACATGGAAATATAGAGGGACAGCTGGTTTTTACATGCATTTCCATATTTATATAACACATATACTAAGTTTTCCAGGGTTAAGAGTCTGTGCTGCTAAAGTCTTTGCCTCATTTGATGCTTGAGCAACTGACATGTTCGACATAAAATCAATTGCCTCTGGGCTTAATGTGACATGTATCAAACAAATTTAGCCCAGTACCAGCTACTTTATACTTTATATATACAAACAAAAAGAAGACTTAAGGTTTGAACTGCCAAATATAATAACGTCTTACACAGTACAATGATGTGCTTTCCAAAATGTCACATCTCTAACTCTTGTTCTGAAAATGAAGGTTGGGGTTCGGCCAATCAGAACCAATTACATGTCTGCTTCTCCTGTTTGTCATTACCACTGACAGCAGAAGTAAAGCAGAGATATTGTCAAACTGACGTGACATTTTTATTTGGTTTCTTTGAAATGGTCCTGCATCTATGTTGTTCACTACAATTCATCAAAACTACAGAAACAATGGACCCACTACGGCTCATTAGCACATAAATGGTGTAATGCCTCGTCATCATCATGTCTAAATAAAGACGACTAGAATAATTTCTCACATACCAAGACAGACGATTTATAAACAACTTTTCAACCGTCTGGATCGGGTGTAATTCTCAGCTTGGTAAGTTTGGCCAGACATATCAAACACATGCACAAGCACGTTTAAGTTTAGGCGAACGGTATCCCAGCATAGCACAGGTTTATGTTTGGCTAGCGCTGTACCATAGCAAAGTATGTGTTGCTAGCTGGCTGGATCTATTTCCTGGCATGTGTTTTCCATCAGTTCAGTCGAGAGCTAATTTATTTTAGCTCTCTTCACACTTAAACATTCAGTGTTGCTGAGAGAGCAGAAGTAAAAACTGACTGAAAAAGCTCTCTGAAGAATAAACTGCTGAAACCAGGTAAACATAAATAGGCGCAATTATCAAATTTAACTGAATTAATTATGTTGACAATACGAAGATAATTTAGTCAATTTGCATGCAATTTGAATACGCACCTGAAGCTGGGTAAATCTCATAAAAATGAAAATCAATCTATATAGAGAATATTGTTTATTATATAATATACGTTATTTATAGTTGTCCCATATTCCATACAAACAAGCCATAAATGAATAAAATAAAGCCATACATGCAAAAAAAAAAAAAAAAACTCTTTACAAAGAGTTAACATTAGTTAATTATAGTAGTTAAATTAATCTATATTTAAACATCTTAATATTAATTTCATTTACTAATCAACTGTGAACTAACATGAATTAATTACTTTATTTTTTATTATCATTAAAGATTAACACTAAAGATTACTAAATACTGTAATAAATGACTGTTCATTCATGTTAGTTAATACATTATAACACCTTACTGTAAATATTATAAATAAATATTATTATTATTCATTAAGAATATCAATAAAAATTACAAAAACAAAAAATAATAAAAATAAATAAAATAATAATAATTTATAAAATTAAACTAAATAAATATCACAATACAAAAAAAGCATATTTTAACTTCTTATGTCTTTTTGTTTAATGTTGTGGTGAAATTTGTACTAGACACATTTCACATTCTTGACAGGTTCTAGAAAAAACGAACAGGAAACATGTCAGGCTGAAAACGGACCAATCTCTTTGGTCATGTGAACAGCAGACATGAAGCTTGACATGCTATAATAAGCATTGCTTTTAAGAAAACATTAAACGTAAACCATTCGGCTCAATCCAAGGCAAAGACAGATTTAGACAAGCATGTCTTCTAGGTGAGCGATGGAGCCAAATGGCCACGATCACATTAAAGATCCAGGGAGAAGACAACCCTTCCAAATCTCCAGGCTTAACGTGGGGTTTTTGGCTGTACTGTGGTCATTAAATTCAGCGTTATTATGCATCCACATGCTGACACATGATGTGATGCTGGTTTCTTACGATACAAAAAAATAAAAAATAGACACACCAAGTCAAGATGAAGCTCAAAGTTTGCTGTGACGGCCCTTTAATTCCAACCCTATTTGAGGGCCGTGCTGCGCTGCAAAAATGTCAATAGTAATGAGCGCATCTCCAGTCAATGAATATGAATGAAGCACAGGAAAACAGCCCACTTTTCATTCCTAATATGTGCCAGGCATTTTGCTACCCCAAACAGGAGATACCTGCTTAAACGGCAACTCTCACCCCACTTCAACGGCAATTCAATTTGTTCCATAAGCCAGGGATGAAAAAGCAATTATTCACAGCATCCGTCACTTCACGATCTGTTTCTTAAAGATATCAGCCTTTTCTGGGTAAATGAACAAATAAGTCGGCGGATTAGTGCCACACGTGCTTCCGGGCCTTTGCCCCCCATCGCTTTGCTTAGCCCAGCGGCCGGCGAGCCGTGTAAGGAGTCCTCGTGGGGTTTTCAGTGATGATGGTGTGATAGATGATGTGGCAGCGGGGTGTGTCGCGTGTCGTCATGCGATAGAGTCGACTGTACCGTCTCTTCTTCAGATGCTGCGGTCACCAGTCTGAGCACTAGAGTTGGCACGTTGGTGCTGGTGAGAAGAAAACTCAGCACGCCTGCCATTTGCAATGTTAAAAGTGTAAGTCTCACACATTTTCACTCGCTAGTTAGCAAACAGGATGTGCAGCATATTAAGGGTTTGCTCCCAATCAACATAATTCCAAATGCATATTCCATTTTAAAAGTGTTAAATGACATTAGTTAAGATTTTTTTCCTCAAAGAATGTATTTTCAGTATTTGATCTGACTAGAAAAATGTATCTTAAAATATTGAAACAAATATGACTAAATTTTGTTTCGAAATTCCTGCATTATGGATTTCTCACAGGATAATTAAGTGTCACTGACTAAAAACTAAAGCATTCTGTATGATGTGTGTTGCATTAGACGTTTATATACAAATTAAAAAATATATAATAATAATAACAGCTAAAAATATAATAATATTTAACAATACATGTTCTTACAGTATACTATTTAAAAATGAATAAACAATAATAACAATGGTAATAATTTATATATATATATATATATATATATTAACTGTGTAACGGTTCACAAAAATCACTGATTGGTTGTTTTCGATACAGCAAAAATAAATTTCTTAGATTTATTTTTCACATTTTTAGATATTAATTCTGTGGTTTCTTCTTAGCAGCAGATAAAACAAAACCTCCATCATAACCAAAACCAAACGCTCCTTATTTTTTCTTCTTCTGAAACGTTCAGTTTGTAATGCGTACCGAATCGAAAGCCTCGTACCAAACAGTTTAATACGAATACGCATATTGTTACACCCCTAAAGAGCATCTTTGAATTTTATCTTAAAATGTAGTTTATATCACACTATTATGATTTTTAATATAGATACAAAGATATAAACTCAGACTGTTTAAAGTTTTTAATTATACTATTCTGACCTTTTTGCAATTTTTAATTTATATCCTTTTCTAAAAAATTTTAAATAAACTTGAGTGATACAAACTAGCAATTTAGAATTTTTTTTGCCCCTAAATATCGTGAATTCTTACGTATAAAATAAATCGACAATTTTGAGTTATACCGTATCAACACATTCACAATAAGATTATATCACGCAACTCTTTGAAACAAAAAAAGTTAAGATGTATAAACTCGCAAATCGCAAGGAAATCTGAATTGTGAAAAAAGTTGCAATTATCTTTGTAAGCATGTAGGCACAGAAACTTCTATAAATAAATTCTCAGGGAACCAAAAATCACCTCAGACCCCACAGTGTAGAATGACAGTATGTCGTATACAAACTAGTATAGCTCTCTAAAAACATCATTTGAAGAAGATGAACTTGTTAAAAGATGCACTGGTGCTATCTAGAGAAGAACAAAAGCACAAATGTGCTCGTAAGAGAAGAAACAAAATCGATGATTGCCGCCCTAATTTGATGAACTTGATAGCAAATAATTAAATGGAAATGAATGACTCTGCAAATGAGAGTGAATGAATACCTCCAAAAATGTCCTAAACAGCCTAATGATGATGATGATGAAGCAGTCTCCACACTGATGAGTTTCTTTCCAAAATGGCTTGATGATTGGAGTGATTTCCCTCCTTCTGAGATCAGTACATTACAGCACAGCTACAGTACGCTAATGTGCGAAGAGAGCTTATGGGATGTGCTTTTGGATGTATGTTACTTCTGAACAATTACTGCAGATAATCACTGACACCGGAAAACCGTATTTCCATCATTAACTTCCAAAGTTTGATGTGGGTTCTGACACTGCTTTCAAATTTGTGATTTCCTGAAGTATTAAAACACATTTTAGTTCTTAAAGGGGTCATCGGGTGAAAAATTTACTTTACAAGTTGTTTGAACATAAATGTGTGTTGGAAGTGTATACACATCCATCCAACAACAATAAAAATACCTGTTCTGTGATTCCTGTCAGAATGATGGTTCTTCACAGGCCCCTCCCACGATAGTAGATTGACACAACCGTCTTACCTCAGACCTGCCCTGATTGAGCTGTCATCAGGCCCCCATTGTGTCGACTCGGTGCAGGGGAAAATAAGATGTCTCAGATTTAGCAATTGAAGTGTTTAGTTGCTGGATGTAATAATAAATATAGCAGTCGTTATTAACTCCCGACATCTAAGCCACTGAAGACGCATAGGATTAACGTTACTTTTATTCTGAAAGGAACCCGCAGATCCCCAAACGGCTTGCTGAAAACAGAGCTGACTGGGTAAAGAAGGTGTTTTTTTTACACTACCACTGAAAAAATGTTTACCAAAGTGTGTTAAAGTTTAGCTCCAACTCTAATCAAACACACCTAGAGCAGCTAATTAAGGTCTTACTAGATGTACTTAAAACTTCCAGGCAAGTCGGAGCTATATTTACAGGACATCGGCCCTCCAGGATCAAGTTTCCAAAAGAATCATATGAACTGGGCAATATATTGCATGCGATAGTCATCTCTTTAGTAAAACGTTGACTATTGTACGCAATCCATCTGTGATTATGCGTGTGAATTGTGTAGCTTGTCAGTGAACTAAGGTGTATTAAATGCTGCTCCATCTGAAAACAGGTGATGGAGATTTATCCTTTTCTGATGAGTTGCGCATGACTATCGCATGCAGCCCTAGCATGCGATGACCCCTTTAAGAACGACTTTAAGAACGAAAGACAATAACAATAATACTACTCATCTCACTTTGAGTCGCTGGTGGTCAACCACGAGAGCCGGAGGTGGTGGGAGTTCCACAGTCTCCTCAAGTCCGACGACCATCTCGTCTGACTTTTTGTTCCCTTTTGATGAACCTATTAAAATGAAGCAAAGTCACACAATGGGAAAAAAAACAAACTACAAACCACACCAGAAACGGACAGCACCTGGTGAAGGACAGGCACGACTGCAGACGTATATATGAAGAGACGAGTCCGCAGGGTGTTTCTGTTGGTGTATTTAACTCTCAGCAGGAGAAACGCTCTCAAACAGATGGTGTTTTGAAGTCCAAAAACAGACATTTTTTTCTCCAAACTGTGATTAACCGTACAGTTGACTATCAATACTAGAAATGATTCATCTGCCCTGCATGTTTATGGACATCTGGTAAAACTAAAATGTTATTTCGGGCAGTTATTTATTTATTTATGTGAGGGAATTACATATAATTATGTTTATTGCCTTGTTCTGCATCTTCAAATTCAGTGCATTAACATTTTAAATATATGCTCAGTTAATACTTTGGCATTTGTGAAGTCTTCTCATGCCATACCTTCTGTTTCATGGTCGCCATCAGATGCCGTCCCCTCCACTGCGGTCACATTCTCCTTTGTGTAGCATTCTGGGGGAAAAGGCTCCTTATGCTCCTCTTCAAGTGCATCTTTATTAATAGAGTCTACCTCGGTTTCTTTATCAAGAGCCTCACTGTACACACTGTCCATAGATTCATTTCCATTCACACACTTTTGAGGAGCAGGGACTGTTGTGGCCTCCTTACTGCTGGAAGCCTCCTCTGAGGGGGGCTTGATGGGCTCCTTTTCGCCCTGAGGGTCCTGAATGGCCGTCGGCTCAGAGGAATTCTCCTCCTCCGTGGAGAGAACGTGTCCGTTGGCCTGGAGTGGTTGCTTGTCAGGATGGAGCTCTATGGCATCACAGGATGACTCGTCCTGAATGAGACAAGCCTCACCTTGCACCATTGCAGCAGAGTCGTCAGCTCCCTCCTCTTCCAGTTCATCATCTTCCTCCGCTTCCTCCTTTTTATAGATCTTTTTCTTCCTTATGATGCCCCTCCCCCATATCGGTCGCCGCCGCAACTTGCGCTTTATGTTATCTGAAGACAAAAAAGATTCAAGTTAAATAAGAGAGCAAACAAGAAATTGTTATATTATTAATTCATCTCGAAGATTGCAAATTGAGAAAGGTTCAGTAGAAAGGTTTATGGAGAATATTCCAAGCTATTTTCAAAATGCAAGTTGGAAATAATTTCACTTTTTTTGCGACTTAAAATAAAAAAAACTGTAAAATTGCTTTTAACACTGAATGTTGATATCATAACAGGTACAACCGTGCACACAGGAGAGATGTCGTGTGTGCACAAAGAAGGCATTTTTTAACTTTCTTTTGCTTCACTTTCAACCCAGTAAAAAACACTGCATATAAGCAGCTCTGACCACACTGAGAATAACAGCTTACAATACATATTTACAATTACGTTATTATAAAATATGAAAGAGCGAAAACAGAAAATAATTATTATTTCTGCACACTGAAAATGATAAAACCTAAAAAAAAAAAATGCACAGTCATTTTTCAGGTGGCTTCATAAACAGCAGACAAGCTCTTAATATTGATTTCATGGGATCTTTAAATATGGCATATCCTTTAAGGCTACTAGAATAAAAACCATGCACAATTTGTGATTCAACTTCTACAGTATATAGCATATACAGAAACACTTGAAAGCTTTCAAGCTGTGCAGGGTCTTGAATTTTAATAACTTACATTCACCTAGCGATTCTCGCTTCCTAATTACATGCAAAACCCCTGTCAAAATCACGGGAGTTGGAAGCGGGTCTAACCGTTCATTAGACATGACTGACTGCATGATGAACTTCTCACCCTCGTGTCTCACAGTCACTCAGATGACAACGAGAGAGAAGGGAAAGAGGCAAAAAAATTGTGTTGTCGTGACCGTCACCAGGGAGCTTATGCGGAGAGCTCCAGAAGCACGGCGAGAAAAATAGACAGTGGCGGGTGGGCCAATCTGTTAGCGCTACACGACACCTGTCCACTGTGTAATTGGTCAGAGAGGGAGAGAAAGGGGGGTTATGGGGGGGGGGGGTCATTGCTCTGCACGCAGGAGGCCATGCTTAAAGTTGTAATTGAAAACAATAGATGGCAGCCCAGATGCGTGCCATATATCAGAGCCCAAAGGGATTGGGCTAATTTTCCTCCACCGGCTGCTGGTGTTACCTGCTGGGCTTTTGGTGACTGAGTACTCACACTCCACTCACAATAATAGATTCCCACAACACCCCTCCTATTCTAAATACAACAGGTTTTTTTGGGTTGATTGCGAAACACTTGGTGCTCCCTTCGGATGTTATCAGAATGATCGAGTGAGGTGTGGGAGAGAGCGGAAACAAGCAAGTGGAAGAGAGAAAAAGGAGGACCTTGGAGATTGCCAACATATGGATAGAGTGAGAAGCAAGAGAGGGGAGCGTAAGCGAAAAGTAGAGGGAGAAAATAGCTTTTCCATTTCTAAAAAATGTAGTAAAAACATCAGGGTGAAGAGGTTAAAGGTCTGATGCTGTAAAACTTTAACAGGCTTCATTCCACACGTTCCTCTGCTGGATTCACAGCACCGGTCTGGGGCAACAGGTCTCGAGTTCAACAGTTGGGCTTTTACTGTCTGTTCCTTCTGCTGTTAACTGCAGTCTAACTCTCTTAGCTGAGGGACACGTGTGCAATCTTAAAAAATATCATTGAAACAAATAATCAGGATTAATCGTGTGATTCTTATTTTTGCATTAAAGAAAAAGCAGTTTCTGTGTGAATGACGCAATGCACTTTCATGCATTCTGCCTTGTTTACACTATTAAAAAGTTGGATTCTCATGCCATGCATGGGCAAAAAAAAATAAAAAATGCCATGCATGGGCAAGGTAAAAGAAAAAAAAAAAACGCACAGGAATTAGGTCTACGTTTCCAAAAAATAGTAAGACTGCATGAGCACCATCAAGCAATATGTTAGAGCACATACACAACTCAGTTTGTGTCTATTAATACATATCCATTCATGTAGCAGGCCGAAAAACAGATCTGAGTTCAGTAAAATAATGATTCAGCAGCGCAACAGATTTGCATTTGATTTTATGGACGATGAAACATCAACAACATCGGTCCAGCCTGACATGCATGTATGTGACGACTCACTGCAAATAAAGATGAGCAGCAAACTGATGAACCCCAATTTATTAAGATTTAGCAACTGGATGGTAGAAATTTACACAAAAGGTCATTTCTTTTTGCTCTCTGTTTTGTTTTTTGCTTTGTGGCCACACAAGACCTAATTTGACATTTCGGCCAAATCACAGTACACAATAGCTGTGACTCGCTCTAAAGAGACCCATGCCGTGCATCAGGCCCTAATGATGCGTAATTAAGTCTACAAAGGCTCTGTGTGCGTTTGCGTGTGTTCAACCAGAATACGGGGCTTATGATTGAACAGCACTACAAAGGAACTGGAGACCGCCAGGCTGCTTGGACTGATTGATAGGGGAAAATGGAAAACTTGTACTGCTGGAGGACATATTGATGTGTCCAGATTGCATCTGCTGCAAATGCTGACAACAGCGTGATTGAGGCCAGATCATCGTCAAAAGCTGCATTAAAAGAGTAAAGAAGATCTCCAGGATGGTAACATTGCAAACTTTTATGTAAGCCTTTCTCAAAAGCAATGAAGAAAAGAGCAAAAAATAAATAAATAATGATAAAAGTAGCAATGATTGTCAGTATTCCGCCCTCTGGTTTTCAGATCCACGATAGAGCCAAAGGCTGAAGATTTCCAGCTCTGTAAAAGTCAATGCTTGACAAGGAGTCAAAACACCGGCTGTGGCCTAAAGGACTGTGTAGGCTTCACCGTTTGGAAAAAAATACAATGCAAGATGAGTATCTGCATTATTAAAACTTCAGTCAAAATCATAAAATCCCAGCTCATCGGTTTGAGATATTTTCCTCATATCGGCCTAAGACTGCTTTTCATGTCGACCAGGTAGATAGAAAACTAGCTTGAAGTATTTTATAAAGCTACAGTCTTTAATAATTAAGCCTTGAAATGCTTTTTGTTTGTTTCTCTCTCTCTCTCTCATTCCAGCAGTATTTTTTTATTGATGGGGTGTCTAGCGGGGTTATTCTAGACAGGTGCACGTTTCTTTGTTGCTGAAGCAAAGTAAATGCTTTATTAATGGGAATTAACAAATTAAATAAAATATTCACAAACAATTCTTCTGCACTAAAACTATTCAGGCAGAAAAATGCATTTTTTTAAAGATGGATGCATCAAATCACCATACAATCATAATAAATAATAAAATAAAGGAAAAATAAAAATAAAAATGAATTCCTACTGTATGTGCCTCTACTGTGAAACTAAGAGTGTCGGTTTTAATGGCAAAATAAAATAAAACTTAAAAAACAGAATCTAAAAACACAGGGTTCAGGGGTCCAAGTTAACAGACATGAAACAAAAAGGTCACAATTCTTTGTTTTTACAGTTTAAATAATAATAATAATAATAATATAATAACAATACCTTATACCTTATATATAT
>JAUCMT010000048.1:17629189-17644716 GCA_032357475.1 Enteromius thamalakanensis
GCCAGATCTGTGCCTTGCCACAATTCTGTCTCTGAGCTCTTCAGGCAGTTCCTTTGACCTCATGATTCTCATTTGCTGTGACATGCATTGTGAGCTGTAAGGTCTTATATAGACAGGTGTCTGACTTTCCTAATCAACACAGTTGGACTCAAATGAAGGTGTAGAACCATATCAAGAAATGGACAGCACCCGAATTAAATATATGAGTGTCACAGCAAAGGGTCTGAATACTTAGGACCATGTAATATTTCAGTTTTAATAAATGATTTTAGCAGGGGGTCTGAATATTTTCCGTACCCACTGTATGTCTGAAACCATCTAGGTCCACTTATAGGTCTAATAATATGTCGATATTTCTTTAGGGAAAACATTATTAGAAAACAAAACAAAATCCTATTGACCGAATAATTTACTTATTCAAGTTACGGCGGAAAAAAATCTTCATAGAGGTAATAAACTTTATTTTTAACGAGATGAAATACTTGACTAAATTTAAATGGAGTTGCAAAACTAAGTGAATCAATTGATATGATCTCCACGTACAAACCTGGGATCTTGAAATTATCATTCTAGGCCCCTGAATGCTAAAGTCTTTTACTTTGAGACACCCCATCTCCATAATTAAGTCAATTAGCGCTCATATTAGGGAAAGAATCTAAACTCTAAAGGAGAGCACAGACACTCTCCATGTGCAATTTGGGGCCAGCAAGATTTCCCAGGACAAAGTGGGGAGCCCCAACGCAATATAAGTTATATATTATTCAGACCATAGGCTCCAGCACAAATCATAAAAGAAGAGTAGCTTCAACTAAATGTTGTCTTTGTGCTGGGATCTGTTTTCCATCAAGCTCATTAAATTGCTCGTCTAAATGAATTAGTCAGTGCATGAGAGAAATGGCAACAGTATACTCCACTCCAAATGACACAAAAGTTACTTGCGCAAAAACCACAGTAGAACCACACCATGAAGCCTCGGCTGACTTTAAATAGCACCAATGATGGTATCCAAGAGTCTAAAGGGTGTCAACAACAGTTATTTGCGGTTTAACGGCCGTGGCAAGTTGAATCAATATCATCCTGACAGATTAATAAAATTTCATAATACATCAGATGGCTCCCCAACGTAGCTCTGCAATTTTTGATTTTCAGCAGTAAATTGCTCATCTATTAAAGTTCAAAGCGCAAATTTGCAAGAACATGCAAGAAAATGTCCAGAAATGACGAGACAGACGTTTGATTAACCGAGCCGAGCAAAATGGATGCTGCACATCACAAACATTAACTCCACATGCCAAACTGTCTTAGAACTTACTATGAGTCCAGATAATAGTTGAAGGACCTGACATGTTTGATTAACCTATTAATGAATGAATGAAAAGCCATACAGCAAGAGCATTTCATCTTTGCAAAGGTTATAAGTGTCATGGTACACACTCAATGAGGTGACAAAAGAGAAACTGCCATCAAGATCGAATTTTTTTTTTTTACTGTATATGATACAAAGGCCAAGGCTGAGGAAAGGGGAGTTTATACAGATCATTCTTTTATAAATGAGTGAGCTTCATTAGGCAATACAGGCAGATATTCAGCAGTATTCAATATTCAACAGTATATAACAGCATTCAGCTATTCATAACGCGTCCATGACCAGTTCAGTCAAAATACTGATGTAATGACATACCATTTTTTTTTTAATAAATAGCATTTCTGATGATTGAATTCTTGTTCTTTGGAAAAACTTGCTTTATAGTACACTGTAAAAACATACTTGCCGAAATTCGGCCATAAAAAAATATGATAACAACATTTTAGGTTTTATGGTTTTAAGTTAAATTAACTGTTAATTACAGTAATTTCATTAACTGATATATGTTAATAGGTTAATATATTAATATACGTAGCAAAGCCCATCACAAGCAGCTTTTAAATATGCTCAGTGTCATTCACCATCATGGTGAGACTACTGACTACTGATTTTCAGATGTAAATTTTCACCAGTTCTGATGCGTGTGCCAATTTCGGTAACTTTAAACAAGCTAAGGCCTTCAAAACTGTGATTTCTTTCGGAGAATAAAAGCTAATATACTTTTAAAATAACATTAAACTAGTACAACTACTTTAAAAAATAAAATAAAATAAAAAAGCATTTTAGCTTTTCTAAAAGGTCAATACTAATATGTTAAATTTAATTCAACATTATACTATTCAACTGTTGTACACGCATACCTGACCGATTTAGTCAAAGTACTGACATGCTTGGTAATAACATTTAATAGAAAACCTTAATAAATGGCATTTCTAATCACTGAACTCTTGTTCTTTAGGAAAACTTGCTTTATTGTTCTGTATAACAAGTATTGCATGACTATAATGTCAGTATTTGAGAAAGCAGTTGTGCAAAAAATAATAATAATAATAATAATAAATTTCATTTTAACAGTTTATTAGAAAGAAAAAATAAAAAGAGTAAAGGAATGGTAAATAGACCATTTCAGCACTCTAAAAAATACTAAGAAACAATTAATATCTAATATAGTTTAAAAATCCACTTCAATTCTTTTGACATTTTTTAAATTGAAAAATAACCCATATTTCTAATATTCCAAAAGGACTGAACTTTAACTTGGTGATACTAGAAATTCACTAAAAAAGCCCTGCACTAGACTTCTAAGACTTTATGCAAACAATGAAACGCAAACGTTCTTTCAATCAATACAGCAAACACAGATTGTGCACAAGACAACGGTGGTTTAATACGAAACACTCTTTCACATTTATCCCCAGCAATGATTTTCTATGAGGGAAGTTAAACGCAGCCGTGGGCACAAATTAGTTGCTTGCCATTTAGCAAACACTGCAAAGCGACTTCCAGCACACTAATTGCAGGGCCAGTCCCGCTGGAGCAATCTGGGGTTAAGTGCTTCACTCGCGGACACAGTTACTCCACAGTGACTGTAAGAGTCCAGTTATTACTGCAGTCACACTGTAGACTCCACATGATGACATACTTGACCATTAAGATACATGCATGTACTAGTTCAGTGTAATGCCAGGTTTACTGTTATGATATTTGCCGGCCTCTATCAGTAAGATTAAATGAGACAAATCAATGAGTTTTACCATGGTAAAAGTTTTACCATTAGTCAGCCTCTTATGGATTTTTATAGGTAGTAAAAAAAATTCTCATCTTTAGGTGAACTATTCCTTTAATATATATATTTAATGCACGGCTTATTGGATCAGAAATGCACAGAACATGAGTGTGCAGTAACCAGAATGAATTATTAGACAGACTGAACGTATTTTCAACCTTTTAAAAAGTTATATCGCATATAATTGCAAAAGCATGTTTCTCACATATAAATAATCTGAAAGTAGACGGTAGAGCTAGACGTCTGCTGAAGTTAAAGACCAAGAATTAAAAACATTGCAATATTACTTTTACATCTGCTCTTAGGCTGAACTTTAAAAATTACTCCCTGCCAGTATCAAATGTTCAGTATGTTCAACAGTCAAGCTTCCACAACTCTCACTGAGCTCCTGCCAAGCTTTAAAAAAAAAAAAAGATTTTGTATAACAATCTGTTTGAATATAAACCAAAGTCCAGATTGTGAGGTTCAGGGTATGGTTGAGAAAGGAAAAAGTGGGAAATGCTGTCTTGCTTTCGAACACCACACATAATCATGACAACTATAAAACCCAGGCTTTCAGTTCCCAGTCAGGCAAACTTCTGACTAGAACACAAAACCTCATCAAATAGCAGGATATCCCAGTGATTAAACATCGGCATTCCTGAATGGATTTCTGATCACTGTCAGTATGCATAAAACATGATTTCCATGTCTGTGAGGGTGTACTCACACTAGGCATAGTTGCCGTGAACCGGGCCCCGAGTACGATTGTCCCCCCCTCTGGCCTGCACTCACATAGGATTTCAGCATTTGTGCCAGAGCACACTTACATCATTATTCTGCAACGGCTTCAGGATAAACAGGAAGAGCGGCGCTCTCGCTAAACGCGATGGAGTCCATCACTCTGTTCACTTTGTGTATAGTAATTTTGAGTCGTTTGGTCCGCGGTGGTCCCCAGCCCTCTCACAGCCTATTGTTAAACAAACATTGCACCTCTGCCGTAGACCGAAGCGACCCTTTCACCGCTTTCACGTTGGTTGGTTCAACCAACATAGTATTAAAGTTAAAATTTGCCAATTTACACATTCAAGCAATTTCAGACCATTCAGATAAAGTCGTCATTTTAAATTTCTGCACCAGAACAGCTTTTACCGTCTTTATATAGCCTATCATTTTATGTTGCAGGCTGTTCATCTATGTCTGTAATTTGTACAACTTGTAGTATTACTGACTTTAAGGGATACCCCAGCAGAAACTACTAGCTTCACTTCTAAAGTAAGCTTTTTAGTAATAAACAGCATTTTTTTTGATGATCCGATCCATGACTCAAAACCTGTAGTGTGATCCGAACCATGAGTTTTGTGATCCATTGCACGACTAATTTTAAAGTTTACTTGTACAATACACAAGTATGGGATGCCATTTCAACTCTTGGTCCTAAAGCAAAACCAGTTGAAAGCCACTGATTTAGAGCACTGGCAACCGTTCATACCTTCGGCATCAGATAACAGTGATAAGCAGGAAAGCGAGCATCTCTGGACAGCATCAGGGATTCAATATCCCGTCTGCTATCCCAGAAAAAACCTTGATAACAGAACTGCTTAGTTTCGCCGTCTCCACGAGTCGGTGCTGGGCGGCTGACTCAGCTTCGGGACAATAGCAGACCACAGCGGAAACACGTCGCTCTTTGTTCTTGTATGTTGATACAAGACCGCTGAGGCTTCTGAACCCGATGGTTCATTTGTCATTTCTCCTGTCATGCTGCTTTGGGTACTAGCATTTACGCCTACAAATGGAATCATTTTAAATATAGAGCATCATATGATAAATGGTTTCACACCAGAACACAGAATTACCCACAAAGTTTGTCAAGAACATGTCCAGGCTATATTTCACAGCTAATTATTGAGAAAAAAACAAATCATCCATCTAATACAACCCTAATATAATTACACTCTTAAAAATATTACTTAAAAGTAGTCCAAAAACTGATGGGAAAAAAAGCTAGATCTTCACAAGTATGCAAAACCAGACTGTTCAATCATAAACGCCAGAAATATCAACAGAAATATATATTTATATTATTTATTTTCCTCATACAGTTTAATGATTTTAAGATAAAGTGAAAAATGTTTTAAAGAATACAATTTACCCCCCAAATATTGATATTTCAATGCTTTAGTATCTATTTTTAAATATTAAATTATTAATTCATGGTAAAATATGATTAGTTTGATGTTAATGAACTAAAGCTGCATTACTGCATTATTAATGTAGTAGTTTGACAATGAAAGTTACAAAGCAATTTGTTACAAAAACCTGACAAATATCATGAAAATGACAATGCAAAAAAAAAAAAAAAATCTGGTATACGTTGAAATACTTTATTTCTTCGCCATCCTCTCACTGTTGTTACCAGTTCAGTCTGCTTCAAGGACAAGGGGGCAAGATTTATCAATTGGCAAGCATTAGCTTAAAGTCCAAATGTAAAAATAATGTGCAGCATCAAAAGAAAAAAAAACAAAATAATTGATGATGGTCCTTGGATCAATTTTCTTTTCAGATTAAATTGTCAACTAAGCCCAAATTCAGTAAATACCATTAAGCCTGATAAAAGGAGGAGGGAAAAACACTACTAATGGCTTTTTTTGACAGCATCAAAGATAAAACTAATCACTTTAGGGATAAGGCTAATTTAAGGAAGCTTTTTTTAAATTGGTGTTTGTTGTTGGGCAAAACAGATGGAAGGTAGATGAAATTCTTAACAAGCTCCTAAGAGCTGGAAGCTTGAGTTTTGTGCTCACTCACCTCGTGTTCACAAGCAAGAAATATAACACAGGCAGACAGGAGCCCACCCATCTCTTTCCGAGGTGTTTATTGCACCTAACAGCCACCTTCTCATCTCTCAAGGATGTAATCATTCTTTGTGTTTCTTTTACTATTCTAGACGGAGCCGGTCAGATTTTTAGAGAGATATACGACATCTTGTGGCAGGACGAGGAAGTGCAGGACACAAATTAGCAGACAGGGTTTTGGCGTTTTTTAGGGTTAGGTTAGGGTTTAATACATTTAAAACACATCTGTATAAGAATAAATATTTTCTATGGCTGGATTTCACCAAAAAAAAAAAAAAAAAAAAGATATAGTTTAGCATATAGTTTTTTTGGTAATCCAGCTCTGGAAAGCTATGAAAAATATGTATTCCAATACAAGCTTACTAATTAGCTATTAAGTCAGGTTTGGCAATGTTTATATTATAAGAGTTGTCTATTTTTTTTTTAAAGAAAAATAGCTCTAGGTAAAAGCAGTAATATTGTGAAATATTATTACAATAAAAAAAAAAAATACAAACTGCTGTCTAGTTTAACATATTTTAATAAACAATTAATTTCTGTGATGTAAAGCTGAATTTTTAGCCTAATAATACAGTCTTCAGTGTGACATAATGCTTCAGAAATCCCTCTAATATGCTAATTTGCATTTCTTAGTATTATAAAATGTAGAAAAAAAGTTGTGCTGCATATTTGTTGTAAAAAAAAATCATAAAATGTGATGTATATTTGTAAAAAATTATTAGAAAAATACTTAAGAACATAATTTGTTTAAAGAAAAAAAAATCTCAATTTTACATTTTAAATCCAAAAATATTTTTAATACTCTAAATCTTATCTTTACTGATACTTCTGATCGAAAAGCATTTTGAAACAAGCAATTAGAGTGTTGCAATATAAATCAGAGATTTAAAGTTGATTTACCATAATATTCTAAACAAACAATATTATGATTCACTTAATGATCCAAACATCATTACATCAAAACCCAGTTGAGTCCTGAATACAAGACTAACACCCAAAACACAATACAATCTAAAAATAAAGAAGAATGGGTTCTTATCGTAGCAAGCTCACACTAGTCAAAATACCCATCAGATCCACTATATTTGAGATGGTTGCTAATTAATCTCCAAAGTGCATGTGGAAGCATCCCACGACTGCCATCCAATGACTTATCTGCAATCTAATGAGTTCACGCTGGCAAGAATGAACTTGCTTATCGCGCCAGGGGTGGTAATGCTGGCTCTCAGCAATTCACAGCATTACAGCCCAATCTGGCAACACGGCCGTACGATAGGCTTAAACAATCCACTCCTTCGCAACAACCTCTTTTGAGGCCCAGCTAAAAGCCTTTCTGAAACATAGATGTGAGATGAATGTGATAAAACATGTTCCCAGCTGCTGCACGGATGTGCCAGCGCGTTTCGCCGCAGAGTACATGCTGATAGTACTTTCTGACCCTAGCGCCACCCCAGAGCCTTCCCAGCATCCCTCTCCATCTGCCGGGCGGCCACAGGAGAGGACTGACCTGGCTGGCGCTGCAGTAAGAGAGGAGGCGGTGAGGGAGTGCAAGAAGAGGGCACTGCTCTGATGCTGGGAGAAGTTCTGCAGCGTTACACCGGTGTCAATCCCGGCTTTACTCTGGTGAATATCAATAGCATATTCGTATGACCAAAAATTCTATACCATGAAATCAATGAGATCCTATTGTTCTCTTGGCCTATTTTTACCAAGCACAAAATTATGATCATATACATATTAGTGGTGGGCCGTTATCGGCGTTAATGTGAGACTCTTATCACGCGATTAAAAAAATAACGCCTTTAATCTATTCACAAAGTTGTGTTGGGAGCTCTTACTATACTACGCAAGCTATGATGATGGATGTATACCTAGCTGAACTGCACTGTAGCCCTATTCGGACGGGACTACTTTTCTAAATTACTGTACGTGTGAGCGCACTTTTAACCATGAGGGATTTTGACCTTAATAATCGCAATGTGACATTTTTCCCAAATCGTGCAGCCCTAATATACACACACACACACACACACACACACATAAAAAAGTTATATGGAAAGTATATTCAAAAAGAGTCATTTCTAATCTAAGAAATAGTTTCTAACAGAACAATGTATATACAATGAAAATATTATTTTTTTAAAAACAAAAATGTATTAGTTACTGTGACTTTCCCAGGTCTTGGAAGATTTTTCAAGGACCATGGGAAGCAAGTTATAGGAGGCTTTTTTCCCCGTATCTGAGTAACTCAAATTCTAATCACTTGAGAAAGCAATAGCAAAATCCCAAACCTTTTAACTATGGGTTGGTAGTATAAAAAAAATTTAAATTTCATAGCTCAGGTACTATTAGTATACAGTGATGAAAGTCAAAATTGATCTCCAAAAGATTATTAGTAATAAAACAATTAAAAATTGATTTGGTTTGCATTTTAACTTAATAAATAAAAAAAATAAGAAACTCGTATATCAAATTAAATCCTGGATTGACCGTCAATTCTTTGTAAAATGTCACAATAATATCAATATAATATTTAAAAATAATAATATTAACTGTTCACCAGCATACTACATTTATAATATGTACATATTATAAACATATATAGATTTTAATACTATATTAAAATTATATTTTAATTTGCATCCTGTAAGTTAAAAAAATGAACAAATAAACCCAGTCAGTTGAAAAAGAAAATTTGATATCTATAGTATTTAAATAGCCATAAATCAGCTGACATGTCTTCGGTCGGTCAGTTGTGTCACACAGTTCTACTCTATCAATCTATTACAGCCAATATTTTTAATGTCATAGAGGCTATAGAATTCTATTGGGGCACAGTGACCCCTTATTTGCCAAGCGGCCATGAACCCATAGCACAGTCACACTGCCCCTTGCGAAAACTCCTTTCACCGGCAGAGCTGTTAGCGTGTCAGACCACGCAGGGTCAGTTTCGAAATACAAAGTACAGAGTCAAAGTACACAGCTTGTTCGATCACCTGCAAATAGTCTAGCCTAAAAGCTGCCGCACCAAGAGCACAGACCTTGACAATCTCTATTGTTGGCTGTTGTGTTCTGCATGTACTCACTGCTGCAGTGCTTGTCCACTCCGTCACCCTGAGAACTGCTTAATCCCGCCTCCTCTTCCACAGGTTTCCTGGTCGCCACAGTGCTCGGAGTGATGGGCGGCTGCAGTGTGGTCTGAGAGGCTGGGAGAATTAGAAAATATAAGTTATTGCTTAGACTCGGACTGAACTGAACAAATTCTGACGATATGTGAATTTGCGTCACAAAAGTAGTCACAAAGATCAATGTTTTGAAATTGAGTTAAATAAACTTTCCATTGATGTGTGGTTTGTTAGGATAGGTTAATATTTTGCTAGGATGCAACTATTTGAAAACCAGGAATCTGAGGGTGGAGTCCAAATGATTAGGTTTGGAAATATTTATAATAGGCAATTTACTAAATATTGTCACGGAACATGATCTTTACTCAATATCCTAATGATTTTTGGCATAAAATATATTTATATTTTTATTTATTTAATATCATTTAAGTTAAATTATTTAATTTAATAATTATCTGTAACAACTACATTTTATATTTTATCTTATAATTATCTTTATAGCATCAGCCTGTTTTTTTCCTTTAGAGAGAATAAAACGACTCCTTATACATGAAAATGTATAGCCTCTTCAGAGGAGATTTCAGAAGGATGGTCGCTCACTAGGGGATCATCATCATATTTTACAAAATCATATTTTTGGCTGCTAAATGGTAAAAAGAAAAAAAATCCCAGAGGCTTACATTGAAGGAGGGATTCAAGCCAGAACTAGAAAATCATAAAGACCTAGTAGTGTGCTTTATCACACAGTTGAGAACTTCCCATTAAAATCAGGTTTTGTGGCTGTTAGAGCATGTCTGTTATGCTAGTATTTTACGTCTGTAAATAATGCTACGGCCTCTGGGAAAACAGAACGAAAATCTCATCCTGTGCCCATTCATTTTGTCCAATTAAACAGTCTAGATTAATCATTTCCTCTATACCACCTAGGTTTAACTATAGCAATGTTAAATAGTAAATCATGTCTTTGAAAAAATGAAGAAAAGAAAGGAAACAAGGGACCTAATCCTAATGTTTCAAGTTGGGGGGAAAAAAAATGTCCTCATCAAGCCATTTCATGGTGGTCTTTAATTCAGACGCAGCCCTGCTTCAAACTTACACGCCACAATACCAATAAGCCATAACTTCTCCACTGCACCATATAAAATATTCAGCAGCACTTCTCTAGAGCAGGTCATTTTTTACCCCACCGTATTCGTTCAACTGAACCAGCACAAAATGAAAAGGAACCGAGGGGTGGCCCAGAAGGGGGCCGTGCGAGATTTTCGTTACAGAAGACACAAAATGAACGAATAGCAGGAATCTGAGGTAAACCATTCTGAGAGAAAAGCCCCCTGGTGATTAAAAGCGTGGTGGAGGTGCTGGTCACCAAGAGTCTCGCGACAGCTTTTAATGTGAACTCTCTTTTCTTTCCCTAGAATATTAGTTTTTTTCTTTTTCATTTTAAAAGTGAACAGAGAAACATTATTTGCCTTTGAGGGTTAAAGTCCTAACATTAATGTTGATGCTGATGGGTGTTAAACAAGGTGCTGGCATGCATGCTAAAATCTAGGGCTTAATACCTATTTGTATACTATTCTAAATGATACCCAGAGGACTGTAAAGGATTTCCTAATTGGTCATTCATATGCATTTATTCCCTTATTTGCATACATATAATAAATAATATACATAATAATGTACATACATATTTCTAAACAGACAGTAAGTGTATTTATTTATATTATTATACAACAACTATAGTGTGTGAGAGAGACCTAAAATAAAAAATATATATAATTTATAAAAAAAAAAGCAAACCTATATGTATAATGGAAATATACATTTATTATATATATATATATATTTTAATAATATATTATTATAATAACTAATGTACTTATATACTTTTTTTCAAAATTCCGTTTTATTTATTTAAATTTTCTGGTTTTGCTAGAGAATTTTTTTAATGGTTACATTTAAAAATATTAATAAAAACTTACAAAATTTAATAGCAATGTAATAAAATGTAACAGAAATTACATTAAGGCTCTGTAAAAAAAAATAAAAATAAACTTTTAAGTTTCCGTTTGTATATGAAATGATGATAGTTTTTGGCAAAATGCTCATGAAATGACTCCCAGAGCTGTTTGTGAGTTCATGAAGTCATATATCACACATATATCACAAAATCATAGGGTCCTATATTAATCCAAACTGTTAGTTAGATTTGTACAATAGCGGCTACTGTTTCTGTGTTGACTCGTCGCCTATAAAATAAACGCCACATAGAGCACTACATAGGGAATAAGGAGAGGTTTCGAAGCAAACCAAACAAATCAAATCGAGTGATCAAAACAAGAGCATTAAAACATTGGAGCAAGAGGATTGGTTCGTTTTCTGATGTGATAAACAACGTCAGTCTAGCTAAAAAAAACCCTGGGCTAAGGACAGTGCTGCGTCACCTCTCTTCCTGCGAGACTCCTTGATCTCCTCGCACATCCGGTCAAACTCGGGGTCTAGTTCAGAGGCGATCATGGCGTGCGCAGTATCCTTCAGACTGCAGGCCCTGTGGCGGATGATTTTATCTATGAGGAAGCACAACAGAAGGCCACAGTCAATGAAAAATTCATTTGGGTAGATGGAGGAGACATGTTCTTGAAGAGTGACAGTATGATTTCTGGGTATTAGGGCTGCAATTAATCTGAAAAATAATGAAGATCACGATTACAGCTGCCACAATTATCCAATCACGAAAAATGACAATTACAACACGACCAAACCCAAACACATCCATTATAATCAACAAAGTGTAGACAGACACTTCGTAAATAAGTTTTGTAATTAGCCCAAATTTAAACAGCAGTTGTTTTAAAGTGCATTCTATTTATAGAAAATTATAATTTTGATTGCATGATCAATGGAATTTAATATTAGATATCTTCCTGTACATTACAAGTAATGCGTTATTTCTCTATTACATAACATGCATCACATAGCAAGCAACGAAATGAATGTAAATAACGAACCTAAATGGAAACCTGAATGACAGTATTACAGAGAATTAAAAAATAATAATAATAGAATAAAAATAAAACAATAAATTTGGAACGAGCAAGAAAAAGAAAAGAGGTGCAACCAATCTAAATCAAACTTGTAATTATTTAAGATTCACTGATGAAACTTAAGCATTGGCTTTTTATGCGAGTAGCTGGAAGACTTCTGAAGCGCTCCACAGGCATTCAATCAAAGCATCTCTGTTTACAAAAACACTGGTGTGAGAACAAGGATTACGGTGTTTTCTCAAAGATCTCTGAGCTACCATTTGTATTCTACCCTTATTTTTTCTCTCTCTCTATCATTAATCAAGCCGCTTTAAAACATGTAGGGAGGAAGAAAGTGTGTGTGTGTGTGTGAGAGAGAAATGAGAGCGTGCTACATGGTAGTCCTCATTACTCCTGGACGGGCTGGAGGTCAGGATCTGGCAAAATGTGCCTCTTAATTGGAAGATGGGCCTAATTAAGCCATCTAGAGCGAGTGAGAGGACACTCTTTACTCCAGTCAAGGATATAAATGGCAGGCTGAGAGGAAGAGAGTGTAAATACACTTCTTTTGACTTTCAAAGCCCTGCACAAAGATCTCAGGCTGCTGGTGCTAAAATTGACAATTGAACAAACGGACCCAAGAGAAATTAAATCAGTGGTGCTCAGTCCAGATCTCTGAGAAACGCCTTCAAAATGAACTTGCTCATTGTTTGCATTCGAATACCAATTTACTCCCTAGTGAGTCCTGCACAGTATATACTGCACATTATCATGAGCTATACTGTATATAAAAAAGGCAGTGTTATATTAAATACAAGAGTTTTGTCACATTTGTCACTATTGTCACATGACCAAATCTCACCACGTTTAATTCAGCGAGTGGCACCAAGTAAACTTACATTAAAAGCTAGAATAATGCTATTTTTAAATTGACAAGTTAATATGCAAAAACATACTGCAGTTCTGTAAATGGGAATATTTGGACATGCATGCATACGCACACACACACTTATATATTTTGATATTTTTGCATTTGCTTTTAAATAATAATAATAAAACAAACATTTTATTTTGCCCCCATTAAAAAAGAAAATAGAAAGAACAGCTATTGTTAACGAGTATACAGAATGTTTAGTGCAAATTTAAGCATTAAAACAACAACAAAAAAATCTAGACCACATGATCACTTATTGCTTTTTTTTTTTTATTAAACTAACATGTGTTTTTAGTTTTAGTTTATGTTCACACTCAATATTTTACTTTGCCGTCAAAATTGCGATATCACTTGGGAAATTTGATATATCACCTAGTCCTAATACACACATACCTACAGTACACACACACAAATATTATATATATATATATATATATATATATAATATTATATTATATTAAAATACACGTGTGTGTGTGTGTGTGTTTATAAACACCTATATACACAGTATATACACATTGACATTTACAGCTTTTACTACATACTTAAAAATATATACAACACTTCCCATCCCCAGCTAAGTAAATAGGTTCCAGTATGAAGGAAGTGAATTGGGATGCAGACTTGTAAGTTGAAGCAGTTTTTTTAAAACAGGGCTGGAAGGAAACTCAGCAGGGAGGCTGATGTCCAGGGGCAGGATTAGGCAGCTCTGAATTAAATCATTTGAATTAAAAGAACCTTAAAAAACTTGCATACTATGATGTGATTTTGAAACTTCAACTGGGGTATGAATTCAAAGCACACACTTTCTAGGAATACGTATGACTTTCAAACAGCCACTGGGTGACTCTCTAGAATGAAGTGGTAAACTCTATCTTCGCACTCTATTTGGATCCGCACTGCGCTTCAAGGACAGAAGTTAACCCCCCACCACCACCCATAAAAAACAACAATAGCAAATGAACAAAATTACTACCTATATAACGAGGGAAAGGACACCTTTAGATTTTAAGTGCAACGGTTCATGCTTCACTTGTGAGAGTAATGCTTAACAAATGGAATTTTGACAGCTCCTAAATCCCATATTCCCCTGCTCTAAATGGACCAGAAGCCTCTTTCTGTTTCCTTATTAAAGTAGCTAATTGCGTTTTGTCTCATTCCTTCAGTGGCTCCTCTGTGGTCGCTGCATTTAAACAAATGACCGACGTTCTCTCAGCAAATGGGCTACTATGATTTATTCATAGGCACTGGCTGCATTTAGCCAACAACCTTCACTGGCTGACCAATTAATCCAGACAACTGGGAGTTGAGTCCTGACCAAAAAAATAAATAAAAACTTAAAGTGTCTTTTCGAAGTAAGTAGCAAGCTACAGTAGCACACTTCAATTACATAATATATGGTTGTCTTCTCACTTCACCGGCAACAATTCTGTGGTAGATCACATGACGTTTGCACAGGTTTTTAATCCGAACATGTTCTGCTTGGTTTAAATAATGCATGCTTTATGTACGGGCTATACAGGAGAGCATCTAAAATTTGATGGCGTTTTAATGGTATATTGTTAGGGCCTGTAAAAGTGCCAAATTAATAAATACTGCACATTGAAGCTTTGGTTGAAAACCCAGCATCAACTTACATAAATTCAACTTGGCATTTTTGGAACTGATTCCATGGCTCATTTAATTCTGCTTTAGTTTGTACATATATGCCATATCCATAAACACCAATAAATATCTGACATTATTTTCTACACTGCAAAGTGTCTCAACTGACCCACCGTATGGCCAGAGAATAGCAAGAAAGTCCATTAAAGCAATGAATGGGTTTTATGGAGGCTGCTCATTATGGTGCCATTTTTCCTCTATGGAGAGATCACGACAATGATTTCCTGTGCCTTTTGAATAAGGAAAGGTCAATGGGTTAATATCGAGCTGCATTTATTGTCCTCAAATTCTCATATCATTCCGTGAAGGACTGACAAGTCTGACCGATTAATCATTGATTTAATGTCCTCCACTCTTAAAGCACAGCAGTCGTTGCTCGCTGCTGCTTTTTTTTGGTTGGTATCACTGCTTTTAAATCTATACACCAAGTACTAGAGATGTGCACAACTAAGTGACTAGTTCTGCACCAACTGGTTAGTTAGTAAAAACACTATTGGAATGTCTAAAATTGATATTTTTGTAAACCTATGATTTGTTACATATTTTGTGTATACATAATTTCTCTTTTGTTTTTTTACATAAGGTAAAAGGTAACATCACATGACCTTAATATTCAACTCTGCACCAATGATGACGGAAAAATCACTTTCTGTTGCTGTATTTTTACTATCTGTGATCATAACAATTTATGTATTATTTATTCAGTTGCTCTGTATTGTGTATTTACCCCCAGGGTCCTTGTCTGGATTGTACTCTAACGCATTGCTGCAAATGAGGTCAATGTCCACTAGAAAATC
>JAUCMT010000048.1:17684049-17699760 GCA_032357475.1 Enteromius thamalakanensis
TCCCTTTTTGTTTTTTTTTTTGCAAAACATGATCAAAGGACATGAAAGTGCCCGTAGTCTAAGAATCGCCCATATATATGTATGTATGTATATACATATAAATATACATATATACATATAACTGAAATAATAATATATATATCAGATAGTTGGTCAGGTGATGTGTGCTATTAAAATTTTTTCTAGAAGCGTTTATCTATACATAATGTTGAGAGCATTTTGTTTCTGTTGCCCTGCTAAGTCCACTAACCATCTGTCGCTATCACACCCAAGACAAACACACAAGGGACCAAGAAACAATTCATTACGCTCATTTCATAGAGTATGTAAAACGCCATTTAAACTCATCTGGTTATTATGATGTCATAGCAACGTGCGCTCAAACGTTAAGTCGTGCGACGTAGACGTCACAGGAATGGTGGACAGCTTCAGCTTATGGAGCGGGATGACAACTGTGAGAAATTTACGAGCTAAAGGGACAGTTTTACGACACCATTGAAGCCATATACTGGTAACGGACTACAATTTTACAATCGGAATTACTAATCTGCTTTACAGAAGTGATATGCTGTGGGTTAAGCGCGTGTTTGCTGTCATAACGGAGCGCAGTGCGCTTGCGTGCTGTCTTCACTGTCCTTACGTAATTTTGGCGCACTGCTTTCATTTATTATGCTGCTTTTGACCCGTTTTTTAGAGTGAATATGAATAGAGTACTTAAAGCATGTATTCGGGTCTTAAACTCAAAATGTTTGATTACATAAACTGAGGTTAAATGTAGACAAGATATTGTCATACAGATTATTGTAAGTGCATCATGACGTCATTATTCAGTAATAAGCATCTGGTCGCCTGAATAAAAACTGATCAGATTCATCTGATGCAATATCTTTATACTTTTCAAATGCATCTGATGATAATTTAATGGCACATATCCAAACGCAAGGGTTTATGTTGTTAAATATTTTATGTATTTTTTGTATGAAATATGTTAATATGTATTCCTTTTATAATATATTTTTAACTTGTATAAATAAAATAACTAGCAGTATGTTATTGTATCATTGCTCATTTATGATCAGTTGAGGCATAATTTTACCTTGCTTTACTGGACTGGTATGAAAGCAGATCAATGTTTTAAGAATTTCGGATCGCACTGCACCTGTCAGTCTCACACAGAAAGTCCTGTGGCGTGCATTATTCAGGAAGCGCTGATGCAGTGGTTACATTGACTTGCACCATGTCTTATAACTTATATATGCATGCTTATGTTTGTGTTGCAAGATGGACAAGAAAAGAAGCCATGATGAGAAATATTGATTCTAGAGAAAGAGTTGAAGATGACACATGGTAAGTCTGCTATAGACTGCTCTGTATAAATTATATTGTCATGCCAGTAATATTACGTCATTACTGATGTTTATAACAATCTAAAGTAATTTGTGGAGGGATCTAAAATTAATCATACTTTATTGCCTTTGTGAGCTCTTAGGTGTGAAGGGGCACAAAATGAGGAAGAGGAGGACGATGAGGAGGTGAGCCCTATCAGATCCAGTTTTTCTGTGGAGGACCTGCTTGATGAGGTGGAGAAGATCAGTAGTGTTGCCAGCAGCGGAAAAAAGGTCTGACAGTTCATATGAAACTTTTAGTGTGCAAGAACATTCTTGTGATTACCTAAAAAACATATGTGTCTCAGACGATTTAAGATGTAGATAAGTTTGTTCCTTCATCAGAAAATGTAACATTGCATCACTTGCTCAAAAATGGGTCCCCTGCAGTGAATGGGTGCCGTCAGAATGAGATCACTATATTTCATATCCAGCTGATTAAATCAGTCGTGTGAAGTGAAAGGTTGCATGTCTGATGTTTTATTATCAGCTGTTACGAATCTCATTCCGATGGCACCCATCCACTGCAGAGAATCCACTGGTAAGCAACAGATGTACTGTAAAGCTAAATTTGATTAAAATCTGTTCCGATGAACAAGCAACTTAATCTAAATTGTGGATGTGAGTAAATACAAATTCCCTGCCTACATTTTAAGGTGAAATATTTCTTTAAGTGTCACTAGCATCATCAGAATGCAGATGAATCCGTTTTTCGCGGGTTCTTTTGGCTTCTTAATGTTTACTGGCTGAACATTTTCAGGTGGAGATTGTAGTGAGACTGTGGAAAAATGGTTTCACGGTAAACGATGAAGATTTCCGTAGTTACACTCTAGAAGAAAACCAAGAGTTCTTGGAGGCCATTAAAAGAGGGTGAGCAGTGTTCATAATTGTCACGCTAGCAACATTATAGCATTCACATTCCACTTCTCGCAAAGGTTTAAAATGACCATTCCACTATCTTCATTGCACACTTCTCTTCATACATAGAAATACAGACCAAATAAAATGTTTTGTAATGATCTAAAAATCCTCTGTTTAAAGTGAGCTGCCTCTGGAGCTTGAAGGGAGAGCCGAGGATGAAGAACTAGAAGTCAATGTGGAGGACATGAAAGATGAAGTTTATGCCCCAAAGAAAAAGACCTTTCACCCGTTTACAGGCCGAGGTTACAGACTGGGAAGGTAGCGGATCCTCTCTGAATTTAAATTGCCAAAGTTTCACTCCTAAAGAGAAGTCACGCTTAAGCAAATGCTGCAAAAAGCTATAAAATGAAAGATGTGAGAAATTGATTTAGTTTTAGTTATTCCCACAAACATCCACTAGGTGTCCTCGAAACACTGTAAATGTGTCAAGGACTATCCAGATGTTGGAGATGTAGTTTGTTGACCCTCTGATCACACGTGAAATCAGAGTTCATTGGACAAAGTTAGGCTTTTAACCAGACTGATTGTCCTCTGTAGTGTGGCTCCGCGAGTGGTGGCCAGGTCTCGGTCGATACATGAGGACTGTTCTGGTCCTCCTCTCCCAGCTGTGGAGCTGAATGAGGACCTCCCTGTGACTTCTCTCCAGATTTGGCTGGCAGACGGTCAGCGTCTCGTCCAGAGGTTTAATCTGTGCCATCGGTGAGTATCATATAGAAGGTGAATCTCTTGAAAACACATCTGGTTCATATTTCCTCCCTAAAGAGAAAAAAGGGCTAAAAGAATGTTTATGATGTATACAAGTGTAATACAACTTAGTATGCATACTTTATAGTGTACTGTGCTTTGGTTACTGGCCGTTATGTCTGAATGTTCTTATTGTATTGTCAGAATCCACCCTGGGCATGTTGTGGTGCTCTAGTTTTGAAATCCTACCCTCAAAAGCTCTTATATAATTCTCCTTCATCATTTATGTAATATAAGCTCACAAGGTACAATGGAAGAATCGTAAGCTGCAACTCTGCTGCAGATCAAATCAGATTACGCTGGATTTATTGTTTGCGTCACCACATGTAAGGATTTCATGTCTCTGACTTGAACATGATTGCTAAGATGCGGCTGCAAAGCTCCCTGAGAAGATTCGTTCACGTTGACCTTTATGTAATTGTTCCAGGATCAGGGATGTGCAGCATTTTGTGGAGCAGGCTCAGAGAACAGACGCACCGTTCATCCTGACTACATCCCTGCCGTTCCGAGAGCTCAGAGATGAGGGTCAGAGTTTGGAGGAAGCTGATTTAGCAAACGCTGTCATCGTTCAGAGGCCTCTCAACACACAAGCTGCTTTTGGTCACTCCTGACTGTTCCTGCTTGCACCAGAGACTCCCACGTGTTTGAGAGACATTTCACAAATGCTTCTTTCTCAAAGGAGTAGATCATTTGAAAACTACTCAAACGAAGGCCATCCAAGACCTAGATGAGTTTGGAGAAATTTAGCATCACATCACTTGCTCACCAACAAGTATTAAAATGGGTGCCATCAAAAAGTCCAAAGAGCTAATAAAAAGGTCACAGTAATTCACATGAATCCAGTCTATCAGGTAATGTCACGATTCAAAATTCAAGTCCTTTATGCATGATATTGATGCAGTAAAAAAGGTTGTGTTATATGATACTGGAGAGGAATGTGCACACATCAGTCAGTGTTTATCAGTTAAACAGTTAAAATGCCTTGATGCTTTTCAATTTATAAGATGTTTATTGATATTGATTGTTTGGACAGTTTGACGGCACCTGTTCACTGCAGAGCATCCATTGTCACCAAATGCTAAATTTCTCCAATTTTTTCCAATGAAGAAACGAATGTATGTACATCCTGGATGTCCTGAGGGTGTGTACATTTTGTTCCTTTTAAACCATAAGGCCCAGTTTCACAAACGGGGCTTAGCTTAAGCCAGGACTAGGCATTAGTTAAATTAAGATATCTTAGCAACTTTTACAAAAACATCAGCTCAAACATGCTATTTAGTCTGGGACTAGCTTAAGCCTTGTCTGTGGAACTGGGGGTAAAAGTTTTTTTTTTTTTTTTTCTAATTTCATCTAATTTTAAAACCCTTCTAAGACATTAAAGATGGCCACTAGATTTAAATAAATGCATCATTTATTTTTTGAGTTAACAGCAAGTTAACAGCTTACTTAATTAAAAGTACAGTAAATAGCAAATTACATTTCAGTCACAATAGAATGACGTGGGTGAAGAAAATAGTAAATGATCACAGACCTTTCATATTTTGGTGAATCATTCTTTTAAAGTTTTCTTGATTTTTTTATTCCCCGTCATGCTCTTTCACAGTTGGATGTGTCGGCCTTTTCTGATGCAATGCAGTATGCACAAGCCAAGTCTTTAACCTTATACTATTATACATGTTCACAAAGATCAATGGAGAATTGATCATGGAAGCTGATATGATGCTTAATGGAGTTGTTCGATCATCTGTGATAATATGTCTTACTGTGACACGTTAAGTTATAAATGTGAAATGTTTTATGCACTTTGCCTAAGACAGAGGCTCTGTTATAAAGACCTCTGCTTGCAATAAACCTACTGAATATATCATGATTCCTTTTTTCATTTCAAAGTAGGTAAATGGCTTCTAATGTGTTTTAAATGCTCACAGGTTAAGTAGAAATGTAGACTTTCTGATCAATGTGCTATTTTTTGCATGAATGCATTTGGATTCATCTTTTTACTTTTAAACATTCTAGAAGTGCATTTGAAAGAAGAAATCATATTTTTGTCTTTATCAGTTTATCAGTAGTTTGAGTTGATACATTATTAATCCGCAATGCAATTCAGTTAAACCATATTCATCAATATATATAATCTATTAATCATTCAAGGTATTAGTGTCATTACTATTTCTAGTCTCTACTGTTCCATTTGAATCCCTTTCCAATGGTCCCTTTAAACATCCTGTTCATTTTGACATACATGACCCTGTATGTGAAATCCAGGCTAAAGTCTCAAATCTAATTTTTTTATAACATACTTTAAATGTTGGTTTCAACCATTAATTTCACTACAACGTTCAAAGAATGTTCTTTGACTTATAAAGGATGATTTTATGTAGAAAACAGTAAATAACAGGGGAAAAAAGACATTAGCTGGGTTTTCACAGACAGGGTCACATGTTGTTTACTGTTGCACAAAATGTTGGAAATGCGTTTACATGTAATGCCAACCATATGGTTGGTTTCCTGGCCAGGTTGGTCTGACCATCAGGCCCGATAAGCATTTTCATCTTTTAGTTAACCTAATGGCAAGTGTATAGTGTAAGTTAATAAATATGTATTTTTAAGTCACGGTAGACACCTTTTTAAGTCAGTTTGGATCATGTGATACTAAAAGATTTTATGCATTTCGTCAGAGACTTGCATTTTGTTTCTGGTTTATGCATAAAATATCTGTCAGCTCCTTATAATGAGATCAAATATAGTTTTACAAGAAGTCTCTCATGCTCACAAATCCTTAATTTATTTGATCCAAAAAAATAAACAAATACCATGAAAATATTTTTGCATTTTAAAAATAACTGTTAAACTGCTGTTCTTTTGAACTGTCCTAAAAAATGTACACAGCTGTTGGAAATGTTTTTGAAATGTTTATTTCAAATCAGCCTATTAGAATGATTTCTGAAGAATCACGTGACGCTAAAGGCTGGAGTAATTGTGCTGAAAATTCAACTTTGCATCACAGGAATAAACCGCATTTTAAAATATATTCAAACGGAGAACTGTTATTTTAAATTGTAAAAATATTTCACAATATGTTGTCATGTACTGTTTTCTACATAAAACCATGCTTCTTAAGTTAAAGAACATTCTTTAAAACTGCAATCCTGACATATTTAATACTGACTGTGTACAGCCATGTCAAAGAGTCAACTTATAGTAAGGTTAATGCTTAAATTAAGCTTGTTAAATTTGATTTTGAGACTATTAATTAATGTTTTGGTTGAGCTATGCTAATGATTTATTTTATGAAGCGCTATGATGTTGAGTTGTTTTTGCGGGCCTGTAGGGGGCGCGCGTGTGTGTTTGTAATTACATCTATTGAACGCGCAGCTGCTGCATTGGATGTGAACGTGAGTGATGGAATGAACCCGCCGCTGCATGAGCTGATAGCTCACCGCATCACTCAGGTTAGACAATAGAATCTCTCTGTCTATATCTGTATCTAATACCATGGTATTACCATGCTACGTTATGTTAGTCTACGTATATTTAACATTTTATTTAATCAAATGAATATGCCAGTTGGTTTTATTTAAAATGCTTGGATGTTTTGTTGTAGCCTATATTGATCACATACACGTAATTGAATTCTTAAGCACCTTTGCAAAAGTGTTTAATTTGATGATTTTAGCGTCAGTGTAACTCCATAGGAATGTACGCTGTATCAGTTTCAGGTGAGCAGCTTGTTTTGGCAGAGCGAGGCACCTGATTGGCTCGCATCTGTGAGTGACAGCTGGAGAGCAGCTGTGCATGTCATAGCCTCTGTGGCTCTGTAACCCCGCCCATCCTCTCTCTGCTGCAGTATGTGAATGGACGCGGGCACAGCTGTAGCCAGCTCTGAGAAGCCAGAGAGTTCAGCTGCTGTCTCTGTACCACTCTCACCGGCTGCCATGGCCAAAGGAGAGAAAGCCCCGGTCACATCAGGGGACAAACTCGCCATGAAGCACCCTGAGCCTGCTTTCACCAAGGTGCCACCACAGGTAAGGCAATGCGATGCACACATCATTGCTTGCATGTTGCAATTTCTTTTTATTCTTATGAAAGCCTCTAAGTTCCACTTAACATTTTGGTAACACTTTACAATAAGGTTAATTAATTAACAACAAAAGTTGACATCAATTAGGAATGTTGTTTATGAAATATTAATGAATATTAATATTAGTTCATGCTAATTTCAGCATTTATTAAAAGTTGTGTTCATTAACATTAGTTAGATGAATAAATACTGTGGTAAATGTATTGTTCATTCTTTGTTCGGGTTAGTTAATACATGTTTTTATCAGGCTCCTATGTGTATATTTAGTAATTTCACTTTAATGGCAAGTAATAGTTTTTTAGTTTTTTTATTGCATTAGGGTGCCTGAGAAAAATACTAATATTAGAAGAAAATTTAAGATGCACTATTTTCATATAAAGCACTAATTATCTTTAGCTTGCATCAAAACTTATACTGGTGTTGTTCAAGCCAAAAAATGGGTTGCACAAATCGTATACAAGTATCAGGCACAATATGGAGTTGATGAACACACAGTAGGGGGGAACAGGTGCCGATATATGTATTTTTGTTATGAATGTTTTTTTTTTTGCATCTGTGCTATATGAAAGTATGTGGAATGGCATGTTTTAATGACCACATGGAATGTTTTTCGTGGATGCTTTACCAACACACATACCCAAAGGCTGTTTAGGCGTTGCACTGACAGGCAGACAGTAAACCCACAAGTACATAGTGCCGAAAAGACACAAACTGTATTTTTAAGTCGTATATTACACGATTACAAGAGATTAACCATCGCACCAGACACAAATCACCTCTGTTATCAGAACTGAATTCCATTCACATGCCACAGACAGACAGTGCATTATCAGCTGGGTTAGAAATAGATATAATGTGCAGTCAAAGTAGTTTAGTAGATGATTTATATAAGTGCTTGCCTTTTGGGTGTTGGACAGGAAATACTGGTTCAATTTCACATGCAATTGTCATTTCGTTCAACATAAAAGAGCGTATAATATTTGTAGACATCGTACTTCTGGTTCTGGAGGCAATATGACCTTCATCCATGGAAAAACAATGTCAGGGATGATCTGTCAAGTGAAGTAGTCTGTGCAGGGTTGTTCCTCTGCGCTGACCCTCCGGTCGACGGGAAAATGGTAGTCGTGTGTCAATAATGTATGGAAAACACACTAATGGAGCTCTTGTTCGCACACACGCCATCACAGAAAGGAAAGATGGAGACTCTCATAGTGCAACGTTAAAGATTTTAAATGGAAATTTCCTTCTAGCATTGATTGTTTGCATGGTAATACCTTGATTTTTTTTATTTATTCCCAGTATTGTTTGAAATAATATCATGTAGCATGAATATTTGAATCATTTAGTTGATTGAGAAAACTCTGTTACTACTTAAACATTTGGTGAGATTTGCAAGCCTTGTGTCGACAGCATGATTAAGAATTTTAATAAGACTGTCAGGCGTGTTCGTACAGACCGATGCATGCAGGCTGAATCTACTGAGACTCCGCCAGAGACCATTTACCTCAACAATCATGAAAAAATGATTGCTACATTCACCAGTCTTGGGTTTTGAAAGCTTGATATTGTTTATTGGGCTCTCTGCTGGGAAGCAGTCGCGTTCAGATTGGAGCTGAAAGTCCAGGGTGAATTTGACCTTGCAAGTGTAATGATAAAATGTGTTTTCAAATCTCGCTGGGCATCAAGCCTTAAACCCTTCATTATGTCATCCAGATTCATCCTCACGCAGACATACACAGTGAAAATCAGCTTAGAGCGGCAACTGAGAGGCAGAAGGCTAAACGCATAAAGCTTTAGTTCAGTTAAACCTCACTAAAATCAGGGGTCCAGCTCACATTTCGCCCCGCAATCAAATAATTAAGACCGATTTTAATCACTGTTAAGTTTTGTGTTACTGTGTTTTCTCATGTCAGTTATAGATGTCTATGCTAATTTGTCTATTTTTTAGATGTCTTCCCACACTTCAGTGCTGCTATCATGATAGCTGCTTTCTGTCTGTGAGGAAGTCAGATATTCTGTGTCTCAACTCAATGACTTCCTGTTTGTTCATCGTGATAGCAGCAACCAAAATAAACTTTGTGCGAATGCCAGCGATTCATGATGCTAAAATGTTGTGGATACTAGGGTGATTAGGATGGTTGCTAATTGGATGTCTAACGATCCAAGTCCTTAATAAGTTTGCAGTCAGTAAGATTCGTGATTTTGGAAGGCATTCATGCTTTACGTCAACTGGAATCCATTAGATTAGTCAGTACAGTCAGTGAAAGTAGTTATAAAATATGTTTTTCACCATTTTTACCAAAATAATGTTTTATTTTCAGAAAATCATGTTCTCTTGTATTTTCTATTCATCAAAGCATATCACAGTTTCCAAAAGATTATTGAGCAGAAAATCCCTATTAACATTGATAATAATGTAAAAATATTTTGGAGCAGGAAAATCAGCATATTATTATGATTAAAAAAGAATAATGTGACACTGGAGACTGTCTGAAAATTCAGCTTTGCAGTACATTCATAATTTATATTTTAATATTTATTAACAGTTTTGTTTTTACATTTTTGATCAAATAAATCCACCCAACCTTGGCACTGGGCATATACAATTTATTTCAATTATATATATTTTTTAAATCTTATCATAAACTGCTGAACAGATTTACAAAATATCCAGTAAAACTTAACTTTACACATTAATTTCTTTCTAAAAATTAAATCAGGTGAAAATATAGAGAGGTTTATGCTTACTATATAAAAAAAATACTATTTGTTTACTACTGTAGTAGCAAGTAAGTACATAAATGAAGTTTCTCAAAACCAGTTTTCTATCATACAATTTTTTTCCAGAACTCAATCATTTGTGTGTATGGTTACAGAGTTTGTTCAGATCACAATATGTGCAACAGCAATAGTCATACTTAGTAAAAGATCAAGCAGAATTAGTATCAGCTCAAGGCTAAGCGCACAAGCTTCCTCATTTCACACTTTAGTACCATCAAATCCTCTTACTTCTTCTTTAAAGGAATCATTCAAAGAAGCGTCAGAGTTGAGATTTAATAGACTTGGGTGTATATCCAGTCTTTTCATTTCCGTGCCTGAGTTATCAGAATAATTACATTGTGATTCAGAAGTCATTCATCTTTTCTTCATCTTGGTGAAGTTGAGAACGGCGGGGAGAAACCCGGCGAGTTAATTACAGCGTCTTCTGAAGAGCAATCGGTCCTGCCCTCTGTGGTTATTTTGCTGCGAGGGTACCCAGAGTGCATGTTGGCAGGGAGACGCCAAACACCGGCTTTGATTGAGCGGATGAATGGGTTAACAACTCAAAAGAGGAGTGTTTGACTTCTGTAGTATTTTCAGCACTAAACGTCTGTCTGACTGTCTCCAAGATTTCTCTCGTAAATATATGGCTCTGAGCGGCGGTTAGGCTTCCCTTTTATGTGTTGAAAGGATCTCCCTCCATTTTCTACTCACAGCCGCACATATGCGGACATGCACACATGCACACCCTCCAAAACACACATTTACTCTGCCTCATCCACAGAGCTTTGCAAAGAGTGAGTGTCTTTTTTAATGTGTGAAATTGTTTGCATTCAGAAAGCCACTGAAAACACACCCGCACACATTAATTTTCTCATTATGCTAATGCCAAATCACTTACTATTTACTCATTATATACACGTATTTTCTACATTGTGTCATTGCTGGCTCCCTTTGAATGGCAAGTGCAGTTTAATGATGCGGTTTTCCTTTTAAATGAATACTTTAACCAAAAAAGAAAGCTTGCTGAACATTTACTCACCCTAAGGCCATCCAAGATGTGAATGAAATGTTTCTTTATGTGGATAGATTTGGAGAAATTTAGCAGTACATCACTTGCTCAACTATGGATGCTCTGCAGAGAATGGGTGCCGTCAGAATGAGACCGTCATTTCCCATCTTGTAAAATTTGTGCGTTTAAAAGAAATAAAATCATCATTAAGACAATTTTAACTTTAAGTACAGAGGACCCATTGGTGAGTAAATAATGTATTTCAGAATTTCTCCAAACCTGGTCTGATGAAGAAACAAACACATCTATATCTGAAGGACGGCCTGAGGGTGAATACGTTTTCAGTTAATTTTAATTTTAACTTAAAAAAAATCAATAAGAAATATGTTTTTAATTTACACAGTACATTAAACTCCATTTTATTGTCTTTTTAGAGAGCATAATAAGACCATTAGCTTTTCTTTTTCCTGATCTTTAAAGACCTGTATAGCGATTTAGCATTTAACACCGCCAACAGCGTTCTTTAAAAGAAGCTTTGAAGAAGCTTTATTTTAAGGGTGTTCTCTGTGATCAAATACCCCGTCACTTACAGCAGTGGAAGCATCTGGTTTAAATATTATATGTGGTTTTGAAGGGTCTCGGGCTGAGGACCCTTCAATCTATTCCATACACATGCTGCAGAAAGAGAAACACTGAACCGACTGCCTGAAGACAGATGCTGTGATTATCACCCAGAAACCTCAATAAAATAACTCCACATGGAGATGGTTCAAGCACCTCTAAACAAGTACCAGACTACAACAAACCAGGATGAGTTACTTGTACAACTCTATAATATATATATATTATATATATATATATATATATCATATTAGTGCGACCAAATGATTAATCGCATCCAAAAAAGTTTTGCATAATATACAGTATGTACGTTATGTATATAGAAATACACACACATACAACATGTATGTGACCCTGGACCACAAAACCAGTCATAAGGTAAAATTTTACAAAACTTAGATGTATACATCACATTAAAAAGCTCAATAAATAAGCTTTCTATTGATTCATGGTTTTTTAGGATATGATAATATCTGGCCGAGATGCATCTATTTGAAAATCTGGAATCGGAGGGTGCAAAGAAATCTAAATACTGAGCAAATCACCTTTAAAGTTGTCCAAATGAATATCTTATCAATGCATTTTACTAATCAGAAATGAATTTTACAAAAAATCTTCATGGAACATGATCTTTATTTAATTTCCTAATGATTTTTGGCATAAAAAAATAATAATTTTGACCCATGCAATGTATTTTTGGATATTGCTACAAATAAACCCCACCAACTCAAGACTTAGGGTCACATATTTAGAAAATATGTACACGTATTTACAGCACATTCTTTTTCTGAAATACATACATACATTTGTTTGTATTTATATATTCATAATTAATATGCACAAACATATATTATGTAAAAAAACAAACATTCCTTTTGGATGTGATTTAATCACTAAATATTTGAAAATGAATCCTTTAGGGACAAATGCCACACTAAAAATGACCCATGAGCTTAAAAATTAACCTTAAAGGCAGGATTGTTCTCTCCAGAATGTAGTATTTGTGTGGGTTACATATTATTTTCTGACTTCTTTTTTTTTTTTGCCAGACTCCTCTGGATCAGAAGCTTTCTGTATGTAGCAAACTATGTTTTGCGATCGGAGGTGCGCCGAATCAGGTCGCCGGCAGCGCAACCGCATTCTTCCTTCAAATATATCTACTTGACATTGCACAGGTAAGATCTCCACGTATTCTAAAATATTAAGCCATAAAATACCTGCGGATGTGATTTTAATAGACCCTATTAATCACAAAACAGCACCTTATTCATTCTTTAGGTGAAAGAGAAGCCAAAAATAATTTCACTGTTACTGATTATGTTCTTTTAATACTTTAATACTTGGATTTCTATTAATGCAGACGTTCACTTTCTCTTCTCCTGACAGATTAACCCATTCCAGGCATCCATGGTGTTGTTTGTCGGCAAGGCTTGGGGGGCAGTTACTGACCCTATTGTGGGATTCTTCATTACTAAAAGCAAATGGACAAAGATTGGGCGACTCATGCCATGGTGAGTGGTGTATGAAAACTGTTTTGTTATCTTCAGCAGGTTTAAGGTATAGTGTCGTATAAAGCTGTGTAGTGTCCTCCGTCTAATAGTGACATCTAAGAAGGTACCAGAAGTTTGAAGTATGTGCATAAATACAAACCTGGAAGTCCTTTTGTTGTGGAAATCTCAGGAGATTAAAGTGACGACATATCCGAGATGTGAGTGTCTGACAGGAAGTTCTCATTATACTCGGATGTGACGTCATAGTGTCTGGGGGGGGGGGGGGGGGGGGGGGGGGGGGGGGGGGTAGTTAAGGTTTGTTTTCAGAGAATCACTGCGGAACATCTCGGCCATGCCCATGTGGGTGTTTATGCTGAAACTGTGCCAACACAACAACAGCATTTAGATTTACAGATTCAATGTTCCTTCTTCAAAGGGGAACTCCTATTACTCATCTCATAGGGTTGTCCAAAAATCATTTAAATTCGTAAAAGTTCTTAAAATGGTAAGTTTATTTCGGTTGTAGTTAAAGTGCTCTTTAAACTACCTTTTAAATTGTCAGATAGTGTTTAGAAGCTGAAATTTAAGGGACACTTAACTCTAAATCTCTTTGTTTGGCTTACAAAGAAATTATGTAATACCACAAAAAATAGAAAGTCCCAGAGACATTGCGAGAAAGCTGATTTATATGGGGAAAGTCTTCTTTATGCTATTTTGGTTAACTCTTTCATTAGTTTCATTCTAAACGATTAAGAAATATTATGTAAGTACATAATAATATTAACACATCAGTACTCTATTTAATTTTTTATGATTTTATTGTAATTCATCATGTTTTATTCTACTTTTGCTTGAATAATTGTGGGCGTTTGAATTTTAGCAGTAAGCTTAAAATAAAAAAAGTTACAATAAATAACATTTTTGTTACATTTTTATACATAAGAAAGCCCAACAGTATCCAATATAACTTTATATTTGCTTTTTATTGTTTTAATATAATTTTTTATATTTTATTGTAACTTTTTCCACCTTTGTGTGAGTAATTACTGGTTTCCAAATTTTAGGAATAAATGAAAAAGCAGAAAAGTATTAACTGAAGAGAAACATTTAAATGATTACGTTATAGTGTTTAACAGATCATTGTTGCATATTTCATTTGTTTATTATCTCTTAGCATTTTATAATAATGTCATGTTTTGCAGTATGCTTTTGTGTGAGAAACTGTGGGTGTATACTACACTATGTATGTTGAGGTTCAAAAGTCGAGGGACCACGTTACATTCAACTAAATTATGATAAATGGAAATAAACTACGTTTTGAAATTGTAAGAAAATAAAAGAAAATCTGTGTTAAAACAATATGCCATATTGATAAAAAAATGTGCCTTAAGCTTTTTTCTCTAGTGGTCTTAAACATTTGGACCTCGCTAAGTGTGTCTGTGCATTATTTGCCTCAGGTCACTTGCCCTCAGTTCACCCAGAGTTAAAGTATCAGGTCATCTCACCTCATTCAGAACCTTACAGAACATCCGGCTCTCTCCATTCACATGAAGCCATCTGTCCTGCTCTTATCTGTCCGGCGGCTCCTTTGTGTGGCCGAACAATCAGCAGGGCACACAGGGGTTGCTCCACACTGCAGTAGTGGCATCTGGACTGTGCCAGAATTGGCCGCTCTCTCTTTACCTCGCTGTTCTCTGTGTTGCTTGTTTGCTTACACTTGTTTATTCTCTGTGAAAGTGAAAAGCGGCGTGGTTCAGAGGTCAGTGTGTCCAGGGTAAACCTGCTTGGAAATGATCTGACCAAATGTAGAGGTTTTCTTTACGGGAAAAGGGTTGTGATAGAGTTGAAAAGGTCATGTAATTTAGGGCCGAAGCCAGTAACCTGAATTCAGCATTGAGTCTCACTACTGAAGCAAAGATATGGGTTATAGTGACTAAATGAAGTCCCAAATGAGACAAAATAGATTAAAAATGGGCAACTATAATTTGAAAACAATGTTTGTGAAAGGTTTGCGTGCCTCTAACTTGAGGTTTGTCAGACTTGATCTCATTAGTGTGCACCAGTGTTTCCTGCTCACAACAAATGAATACAGTGGAAAATAACTTTTATAATCTGTTTCCTTTCAATGAGTCATTTATATAAAGTATACCAAACTACCAAACTATATTAAATTCACTAATTCAGAGCCATTACGACCCATTTAATTAAAATTTTTGGTTATTTTTTGTTTTGTTTTTTTTCCTCATATTTGTAAGACTCGATACAGTACCGTTCAAAAATTTTAGAACAGTAAGATATTTAATGGTTTTTAAAGATGTTTCTTCTGTTCATCAAGGCTGTATTTATTAGATTAAAAATCCAGAAAAAAACTGTAATATTGTGAAATATTATTTCAATTTAATTATTTCAGTTTTCTGTGTGAATATATTTTAAAATGTAATTTATTCCTGTAATACAATGCTGTGCTGTGACTTTTGTTCATTTAATAGATCCTTTGTTAATAAAAAGTATTCATTTTATTCAAAGAAGAAAAAATAAAAATACTGATCCCAAACTTTTGAACAGTAGTGAAACAGTAAGCTACTGTAACAGTAGTTTTGAACATTATTATCCATTTGAAATAAATGCTTCTCTTTTTAATATTTTAATGATCAAAGAATCCTAAAAAAAACTATTAAGCAGCTCAACTGTTTCCAA
>JAUCMT010000048.1:17704609-17733164 GCA_032357475.1 Enteromius thamalakanensis
AACCGCGATCCGTTGCACCCCTAATATATATATATATATATATATATATATATATATTAGTATTGTATTCTATTACAATAAAATACTCTACATGACTACAAGGTCTGTGTGTTACGTTAGTATATTAAACTCTATTATGACTTTATCATCATTAGGCATGGATCGGGAAGAGTGTGTTAGAGGATTTTCAGGAAGACTTTGTTGTAGACCTTGGACCAGATTTATCAGGGTGAGTGACACATTCTGGGCTCATAAAGAGTAGTATAATCATTAAATCATTCCAACCTGCTTGTTTGTTGTCAAATCAAAGCAGTCGGCTGTTTCATTTATTGGTTTAAGTTCCAGTGTCTTGTTAAGTTCAAGTCATGTTTTGACATTCTCAAGACCCCTCTTGTGTGTGTGTGCGTGTGCATCTCTCAGCTCGTTCATGTTTCCTGCCTCTGTGATGTATAATTTGGACGAGGATGAGAGTCAAGGAGGAATTGCCATTAATCTACTACCACTTATGGCTCAAGACCAGCAGCATAAAACAGACACGACCAAAGCAGCTGGAGTCAAGAAAGAGAGGTCATTACTGAATACTCCATGCTGAACTCGACAATACTCGTCCTGTAGACTGTAAAATAAGATGCTTTTGTGTAACATTAATGATGTTCCTTAATATGAAGCAAGGTTTCCCAAACTGGAATCTGCAGGGGGGTTGAGTTGTTGAAGAGCTAATAAGTAAATAAGTAGCATTTAAAATAGAAAGTCAAAACTAAAAACTTTGACTATCAATTGTTTTGTTTACCTGCATGTCGTTTAACCAAAGTACAACTTGTTAAAATGTTTTCTAAAATTGTGCCTGTAATATGCACTTCACGATTCAGACTTTAACTATTTGGCCAAGCAGGCACAGCATAGCAGTCTGCGATCTGCCTGTATTATTTATTTAGTAGTTGAATCCCTGCAGTGTTGCAATCTGAAAGATTCTCTTAATCTCACAGGCGCGTGTCTCCTTTGTGTCTGTCCTCGTTTTTCCGTCTGCTGAGGTTGTGTGAGGAGGTGCAGCACCAGGGTGATCTGGAGGAGGTTGATGCTCTGCTAGGTCAGATACCGTACACCTGCAGACTGTGTTTTGTCTTGTTCACTGTAAAAAAAGGAAATGTAATATATGCTTTAATCAATCCATTATAAGTGTGTTGCTAAACTGTAAAATTATTTGTATTTAAGGTTAAAAAAAAGAGAGTTTTGTGCTGTTCTAGGCTGTCCTTTGATTCTGACTGATATGGAGGTGGTGGAGAAGGTGGAGAGTCTGTCTAAGGCTGAGAGAGAGTTCCTCTGTTCTCTGCTCTTTTACACCATCAACTGGTTTAGAGAGGTTAGTACATCTCTTCAGTACAGCATAGTACTAAACTCAGAATGATTTTACAATCATCACAGATTCAAGTTTGAATTCTTGTGCCTTTTTAAAGTATTCACTTTTAATAGTTCATCCTGGAACTACAGTTTGTAATTTGGAATGTGTTTTTTGATGTTAAATAATCATTTATATATTCTAATATGTGCGGTATGCATGTCTGTTTTATAAATGCAGATGGTGAATGCTTTTTGCAAGCAGAATGATCCTGAGATGAAAATGAAGGTTGTAACTCGTATTCAGAATATCACTTATCTTCAGAGTTTACTGCAGACATGCTTAGCAGGTACCAGTGCGACAATCTTCTTCCTCTGTGTGTGTTTTTAAACTGTATAAATAAAATGTGTGTGTGTGTATGTATATGTATTAGGGGTGTAACGATACGCGTATTCGTATTGAACCGTTTGGTATGAGGATTTCGGTTCGGTACATGTTAGAAACCGAACGATTCAGACTAATGCCTTTATATTTAGTCGCAAACGACTGGGCAGGCAGTGTGCTGTCTGTTCCTACCACCCCAAAACAGCAAAAAGTCATTTCCAACAGATTCTATAATAGCGGTAACAGCGATCGATACATTCGCAGGTTTTAAGAAAATGCTAAATGTTATTGAGCCCTCCTAGCACTCCTAGTAAAGAACAGAAAGATTGTGACCTTCTTTAACTGAAGCACAACAGCGGCCCATTTGTTGAAGACACGATCTGTGCTGTCTGAAGAAAATTTGGACACTCTCATCTTTCTAAACTTAAAAAAAAAAACTTATAAGCTAAAAAAAGTATATAATAACAACATTTTTTAACTACTACAATATTAAATTTCATTTTTTATAAGGTGCATATAAATACATGCGCATACATGCATATATTTAAAAAGAAAATATTGTGTATATATTATATTTATCTGTAATATAAATGTAAATATATACATGTAGATATTTTCAGAGTATGTGTATGTATATAGACATGATAAATATACACCATACACAAATAAATTAAGTAAACAAAAACCCTAATTCTAGATGCAATTAAATATTTGACAGCACTAATATATATATATATCTGTGTGTGTGTGTGTGTGTGTGTGTTTGCTTATTTATGAAAACATTAATTGCATTACCTATATTTATTTTCTCTGCAAACATTGTTTTGTGTTAGCTACACCGGGCTACACTCCTCCTCAGGCTAACTTTGATGGAGAGACTGCTGAAGGGATGATACCCTCTTCTTTAAGTGCTCTGCCAAAGAAAGGGAAGAAGGGTAAATGTGCTGGAGAAGTCTGCAAGCTGATTTGTGTTATAGATAGGGTCACTCCTTCACTGTTTGTGTGCGTGTGTGTGTGTGTGTGTATAGAGTCATCTGGGAGAAAGAGGAAGGCTTCAGCGAGTAAGAACTCCTCAGGAGACAAATCACAGCTGGAGGGAGCCACAGAGGCAGAGGATTCCCAACAGGTATTTATCTCCATATTTATTTCAACAGTCATTTGTATAAACATCTGGTACATTGGACTGTAACACCGTATTGTTTGAGATTAAGAATATTTTGTGTAATACAAGAGAGCATTTTACAATGGTGACAATTGTTTGTTGTGGCAGGACCATCCAGAGAAAGAGAGCGAGAAGGAGAAAGAAAAGGATGCCAAATCAGGAGTCAGTCTGTCCTCGTACTGGCCCTTCTTCAGAGAACTTGATGTTGAAGCTCTGAGTGTGCTTCAGTGTGGCCTTCTGTCCCGGACTCTGTTGGACACTGAGCTACATAGTAAGGTAAATGAAGCCTGTTTGCTGCTTGATTGTACATAAAAGTACATACTTTAATTAAATAAGTGCTGTTTTGTCTGTAGTTAACGGAGGAAGTGCAGTTGGGCCCTGCAGAGTTGCTTTTCCTGCTGGAGGACATGTGGCGTAAACTGGACTTCAGTTTGGCTTCTGCACCAGCCAAAAAGGCTCCATTTCTTAAAGTATGAAAACACATTACTGAACCTGTCAAAAATGTTACTTGACAATGCTAAGCAGTATTCCAATCAACTTATCAGGTATTATTTTATCTAAATGATCAAAAATAAACCACTGAAAACAAAAATGATTCATTTTAATGTAACATTTAGCAAATCACAGAAACATTAATTTTTAGTGCTTTACAGTGAAATCATCAAGTTAATAACATTATTATAATGTATTTTAATAGTCCAAGATTAATAAGTAAATTTCAAAATATTCATTATTATGTTGTAGTATTAAATCACTTAATTTTGTTATCATTATACTTTTATAGTTTGATTTAATAACAGGGTAATTGGTATCTGTGTTTTATTAAGTGCTTTTTGATGGATTAATAATGTTTTTAATTCGAACAAAATATGACGGCAAAAGTAATCGAAAGGTAAAATATGCATTCCATAAATTACATATGAATTACAAAAAATCTCCAATCATCTGGCAATCAATATGGTACTGAAATGTTTTCTCTAGAGTAAGACGGACAGAGCAGTGGGCTTTGCTCACTTGCAGCAGAAAAATGCCAAAGAGATTGCCACCTGCTGCATCGAACTGTTGCCCACACTTTGCACGCACCTGGAGAACTGCCACAATCACTTCCAGGTACACATGTGTTTCTGTTTATAGCCTTGTAAACATGTTCATTACTCATGCTGGCTGTCACGTTTGGTTTGTCCCAGACTCTGCTCTCTGAGCATCAGGGTGTTGTTGATGCTCCTGGTGTGGACGTGAAGGAACAGCTGCTCATGTGTTCAGCCTATCATCTCCTGCTGCAAGTGCTACATACTACGTTCAGCTGGTGAGCACGGAATAGTAAGCCATTAGTTGATTTTTCAGAGAACTTCGGATGTTTCTGACCATCATCAATCACCTGTGGTTCATTCAGGGCTGGATTTTCTGGTCCAGAGCATCGTGCTCTGCTGAAGAGCGCTCTGGGTGTCCTGGCTGACCGACTGAAGGAGGACGAGACAGATTTGACTCTGGATCAGCTCAGCAGGTGAGAGCATCAGTGCACATACTTGCTGTTAGTAGACAATTTTCAATGTAACCATCTCTGCATGGTGTTTTATATTCTCAGGCACGCTTTTGAGTATCTGCAGAACTTCCGAAGCACAGTGCCCAGCCTGAACACTGCCTTGTGTCTGACCCAGCTGCTCATTGTGCTGTCCCAGTATGGAGGAGCAAACCACAGGACTTACAGAGAACAGATCAGTGCGTTTACAGTATTGTACGATGTATAATAATTGATGCTCTCTGTAATACATTCATACTGAGTGCTATCGTTTCCCCCCAGCATCCCTCACGAGGCGTTTCCTTTGTCAAGAGTGGGTTACAGTGAGTGGAGAGAAAGAGCGAGGAAACAAATACAATGAAGCTCTTCAGACTCTGCTCGGGTATGTTGTGAGTTAATGCTTAAGTTCCCATTCAGTTCCAGGAGTCATAGAGGTGCATTGTTATTGTTTATTGTCACTAAAAATACTTTTCAGCGATTCAAATGAGCTGAATGAAGAGTAAATCAAAGCTTGAACTGAACTGAAATTGTTTAGAAATATTTGCCAAAAAATATGTAAAAATGACAAAGGCACAGATATCATGTTTCAGTTCCGTAATAGTATATAAATAGTACTATTTATTAAAATAACACTGAATTGAGGGGATATGGGGATTAAGACCCATTGATATGAGATTCTGTTAGATAGAAGAGAGAAGTAAATCTATAAAATGATTTAAACGATGTGGATGCCACGATGTCTCGTGGCATCCATTAATTCTCACTTGATGTTAGAAACAGTCAAATTTCCTGCATTATACACAAAAACAGAATTAAATAAATTTAAAATATTCATACTGTATATATTCAATAAATTAAAAATATTCATACTGATCTTCCAACTCTAATATAATTACTACAACAGTATATTCTTTTTCTAATTGAAATATTAAAGATTTATAGCATCACATAGCCTAAATATTTAATGTTTAGGGAGAATGTCATCTTGGAAAGCCTATTCTCAGGTTTGCTGAAAATTATACCAAATCTTAATCATAGCTAAATTAAATTTTTCTAAAGGATCATGTGAGACCAGTAACGGCTGCTACAAATTCAGCTTTAATATTTTAAAATACATTCAAATCGATAGTTAATTTAAATTGTAATAATATTTCGCAATATGACTATTTTTACTCTATTTGAGCAAATCAATGTACAGTAGCATCGGTGAACGTAAGAGACTTCAAATCTTACCTACTCTAAACTTTAAACAGGCCTATCCAAAATATGCCCTAATTAACATACTCAAGAGTGTTACATGCAAGAATAAAACAACTTGAACTGAAATGCCATCCTTTAATATTATTGTGCATATCTGAGGATTTTTGCTTTTCTTGCTGTAGAATTTATCTGGAGCACACTGATGATGTTCTGAAGGCGGTGGAGGAAATAGCAGGTGAAGGGGTTCCAGAACTGTTGAATGCTGCTAAAGATGCCAGCTCTCGCAGCTGGCCAACTCTCAACAGGTACAGCAGGCTGCTACATCAAAGTAATAAGTACATGACATATTAATACCAAAATATTTGACAAGTCAGCATAGAATTTGACCAATCAGAATCAGGTATTACACAGACCCGTGTTATACATGTATAAATGTGTGCTTTGCTTGACTCTGCAGGCAGACGTTCCTGGTGTACTACAAGAGCATGATGGCAGAGCTGGAGAGAGCTGTGCGGAAGATTCCTCCCAGCAAACAGAGCGATAATCAAGAGGTGCGAGTTTGTTGTGTTGGTGTATATTATTTTATTATTTTTTGGGTACCAACAGCAAGTCTAAGGAAAGTGTGTCTTAAATTTATGACTTAAATCTATTCAGGTGCAGAGCGAGAAGCTCTTAACATGGAATCTGGCTGTGCGTGACTTCCACATCCTCATAAACCTGGTCAAGGTACAGAGGCCTTCACATCTTTCTTGTTCTCCCAAGTGTGCACATCACATTTATAGCTCTGTAAGCAGCATATTCTTCTGTTTTCTATGGCACAGATGTTTGACAGCAGACCTGTACTCACTGTGTGTTTAAAGGTAAGAAGCATTTTCACATACATACAGTATGAAGACATGTTTATGAAGATAATGTCATTCAGCACATGCTTTTTCTTTGTTTTTGATCAGTATGGTCGTCTTTTTTTGGAGTCCTTCCTCAAACTTGGAATGCCTCTGCTTGATTATAGCTTTAAAAAACATAAGGTATTCCTGTCTCATTCGTTGTATCTCGAGCAAAAAGGATCTGTTTAGTAACACCAGATTTTAATCATTGCATGGGATTTTCTCAGGAGGATGTCCAGAGTTTGCTGAAGACCTTCCAGCTCAGTACTAGACAACTCCACCACATGTGTGGCCACTCAAAGGTGCAGTGCATAGTGGACTGTGGAGCAAGAGTGGGCTTAATAATAGAAAACCACTAAATACATTGTTGTTAATTTATGTTAAAATAATTAGTAAAACATAATCGAATGTAATTATTATTTTTAGCATCGCTGTTTTGCGGTTCACAGATTAGGCAAGATACAGGGCTGACCAATCACGTTCCAGCTTTGAAGAAAAATCTGGAGCAGTTTGTGTATCGTGTGAAAGCCATGCTCACTCTTAACCATTGCCAGGAAGCCTTCTGGCTGGGGAACCTGAAGAACAGAGACTTAAAGGTATTCTATGTAGGATTTATTGATATAACATCCAGTGATGCTAAATGTTTTTTTTTTCTTTCTTTGCTTTTCAGGGTGAAGAAATTCTCTCACAAAGGTCACAGGCGGTTGATGAAGAGGAAGAAGAGTCTTCTCAGCTGCAGAGTGAAGAGGAGGTATAATGATTTACTGGCTGACGTTAAGCTGCAGAATTATAGTCTGATCAGATGTTAGAGTGTTGCTAAATTGATTTTTCTTAATTCGATATTACTACAATTTTATGGTCATGTTGAATTTTTTTTGTTTGTTTTTAAGAAAAAAGACTCATGATCAACAGGGCTGCATTAATGAAAATACAGTAAAAACAGTAATATTGCCAAATATAATTAGAATAAGAAATAATATTTTTATATATATATTTTAAAATGTTATTTATTCCTGCAATGGTAAAACTGAATTTTCAGAAGCCATTACTTCAGACTCCAATGTCACATGATCCTTCAGAAATCCTTTTAATGTGCTGATTGGAATTCGAAAACATTTATTTTTATTATGATCAGTGCTTAATAATTTTGGGGACAAAATATTAAGAACAGCATATTTTTTAAATAGGAATCTTTTACTCTCAATTTTAATCAGTTTAAGGTTTTTTCCAGTTTAGTTTAAGTTTTGTCACCTTTCTGTTGCACAAAGATGAAATGGCATGCATGGATGCTCATTTTGAAAGTCCTCCAGAATTATCTGAATACCTTACTTCTGGCATTATAACATACTATGATTTCCTATTAATATTCATGATACAGTGGTCTCACAGACATCATTGTTAAATACACATGAAAGATCATTTGTATAAGTCAGATGATTAATAGTTGTATTACTTTTTGTATTTAAATTCATTTCTCATATTACATTAGCATAGTCACCACCTGCTCAGCAGCAGTATTTTGTTATCATGCAGTGTCATATGGTTATAATTGCCTTTAAAAGCCTGTAATAAGTGTTGCTTTACATATTTTCTCATTAATTTCCTCAGATCTTTTATGAGAGATTTTAAAATGTCTTTCACTTTGTGATGCTTAATTCAGTCTGTTTTGACACAGGAAAGTGAGTCTGATGAGAGGAACAATGGTCAGGAAGAAGCAGATGAATCAGACTGAAGTAAAGCCAAGATTATTATATATGTGAACATGATCAGTACACTATTGTTGATTTATCATTGCATCAAATTAGTTGTGGGATAAGTTATCTTATACTAAATGGTAAAGATTTTGATGTTCAGTTAACTATAATAAAGTTGTTTTCTAGAACAGCTCTAATTGTATTTAAATGTTTTAATATGTGAATTGTTTATTTGTTTTGTGAATTGTCAAATTGATATTTGTTTTCATATTAAATGCAAATATAAATGGTAATAATACATTTGTCAATTGACTTTTTTTTCATGTTCTTGTCCAATATTTGACTCTATGACAGAATTGTTGATATTATTAAACCTTAATTGAAAAAAAAAACTTTTAAAAACAACATTTGACAGCGCTGAGCATCACTGAATCATTTGTCAGAATCGAGCTGTTCGAAAGAACCGATTCGCGGAAATGAATCAGTCTTTCCATCATTGTTTGGTTGGCTCGTTTCAAGGCAACCCTCTGAGTCACAGTCACATGGTGCATCCAGGAAGCAATGCGTACAGTGTTTCTGTGCAGAGGATAAACAAACGCTCAGCTGTGTCAATAACAAAACTAAAAGACGGGTGTAAACTGACCTGCAGTAAAGCATAGATACTGTAACGTTAAATGTACCATCTGTAGAGCGACACGGATGCAAATAGGCCTGTTCGGAAAGCGGAAGAATTGATTTTGTGTGTGCCATCACAGCAGCTGACAACTATTCATACACAGAGAGCGTTTTCGTGCTTGATTTTCTGACAGCCGGGCAAAAATGTCTGACTTTGTCATTTTACTGCTGATTCTGTTTTTGGTTATTTGCCTCACCTTAACTCTGGTGGGCTTCGTTTTTTACACCGGGCTTTTTTCTGAAGTCGTGATTCGGACTGGATCTCCTCCGGTGAAAAACATCACGATTGCATACAAGTTCAAAAAAGGACCGTACAAGGCCAGCGGAGCCGCTTTCACGGAGAGCTGCAGTATCGGACCAAAGTTGTCGTCTGTCGGTGTGTTTTACGATGACCCCAATCAGGTCAGTAACTCGTCTTTTTTCTGATTCAGTCATTCGTTAAAACCTCCCATTGTCTTCAAAACAACGTTTCCTCTTTAAATTCGAAATTAAGTATATAACGTTCTTTTTTAGAACGCACATAATCATTTAAATTACCTTTTTTTCTTTTCATTTGAATTTCCCCCCGAAATAATGACGTCAAGTTATCACTCACAATCCCTAAATCCACCTGTCGTAAAACCATAATTCATAACTCAACTGCTTTGTCCCAAAACTTAAGAACCGGTGAGAAGTTGGTATGGCATGGTACAGTAATGATAACAGATGGTAATACCGTGGTGCTACACCATGCTACTAAATGTTTGTTGCACCGAATTCCAAAAATGACCAGTAACATGATACTTTTAGTATAACAAATTAAGGGTTCTTGTTACAGGTGTCATTGTTATTTTGCAAAACAGCAACATAACGGCAATCAAGCCTCAAACGTAATTATAGTCATATTTTAAATGTATGATCTGGATTTTAAGACTGACTCACTGAGGTGCTTCCATTAAATAACTTCATGGCGACAGTGTAAAGCAAATCTGCTCTAATACCTAAGTCAATGTTATGTTTCATGTCTGTTATTATTGTACACCACTTTTTAGTGTATAAAACCAATGCATTAGGATAACACGCTGTTTCAAGGATCCAGAGGTGAACATGGAGCTCGTGGAGGAGCTACTTGGTATAATATGGAATGTTGTATGATGCTCTTCATGCATGCATACCTCCTAAGAAGAGGATGGATTGAATTGGGCCTGCTCAGCTGAAAACAAAATAACTACATGCAAAATATGTCAGATGTCTCAGCAGATAATAGGTGAAAACAGGGCATGCTAGTAGTCTCCCTGAATGGGTGTCATTAACATTTCTACACAGATCCATGGCTATATAGTGTCAGTGCAGCAGTTGTGCAGTAATATAGTTCATCCGTATTATGAGGTTGTGGTAACTTCTATTTTATTTTGTTCAACTTAGTAGTCAGTGCCAAATAGAATTGCTGGCTTGCAAAGTAAGAGCTCTCTTTGTTCCCATATATTTAGCCATACCTTTTTTTTTCTCTTGTGAAATGAAGCAGGTGGGGATTGCATAATATCTTGCTGGTGAGAGCTGCATTAACATTCACTTGTTTTGTTTTTTTCTGTTTTGTATGCACATTTTTTTTATTGTGACCTGTGATTAGTCTCCTGAATTATAATTGGGACAAAAAAAAAAAGATTTGATTTGAAAGTAACTTGATTAGAGAACCTAAATTCCATGGATTTCATCAAACATCTAAAGTGAATAACAAGTCTGGATTTATAAAGACAGAAACTGACACACAAATATTTTTATGCATGCACCAGCTCATACCAGTAATTAAAATAATATAGTAATAAATAAAAACATGTAACCTGGATGACGTAGATTCCAGAAATTAAGCATGTGTAATTAGTGTAACTGTTTTTTTCTTTTAACACTTCAGCGTTGTATCAACCACTGATTAACACATTAATTATTATTTGAATGATGATTTAGTGAGATTTTAAAGTAATAGGTAAAATAATGTTTGTATCTTCATGGTTCTCTGACATTGGTTAATGGTCACATGACATGCAGCTAAACGAAACTTGTTTAAAAGTGTTTTATTTCTTAATTGTTTCTTATTTTAAAATCACTTTAAATGTATTTATTTATTTGAATGATTGGATAATTATGTAAATGAGTTTAAATGTAATGCAAAAGTACCAAAATAGTGGCTAATAGATTCAATCATATTGCCTAAAATATATAATGCTAACATTGCCGAATTACCATGCTAACTACAATTTTTGTCATGTAATTGTAAATTAGTAACAAACATCATTACAATTTTTATAATCAATTTCAAATAATCTACCCAGCATTGCCGGTTAAAATATAGTAATATTGGGTGTTAATGTAGCCATCCAAATTCTGTTTGTCCAAACAATCAAAATTAATGCGTCAATGTAAAAGCGTCTGTAATGTCACAAATCAATTTAATATTTCAAATGAAACTTTTTTTTTTTTATTATTATTGTATGTTTTTTTTTGTGATATAAGTGAAGTACATGTGTGATTAGCTCAGTTGATCAATTGATGTAAGGTATCCATTTAGTAATCAAAAACAAAACAAGGAAACCATTAAATGAAAATGCATGTTGTCGATCTTAAATTACGTAATTACTTAAATAAATATGTTTATTATTTGACCTTTTTATTTAAAATATCATAACAGTAAAATGACAGTCTTCTCTCTTGCGATTTATGCCAGACTTTTCCAATCCTTTTTGTTCAAGTAAACCCCACCCCTTATTTAAAATCTCCTGCAAGCTCACATTCAGATCCGTCTGTATCCAATCAACAGTCAATGCAAAAAAATGCCCTCACTCTATAATTTTATTAATAATCTGTTTCAGATGTATTTATTATTTCTACCCATGTTTGTGTACCTAACGAGATTAGACCTTACTGGACAAACACTGAGTTGAGTGCATGTTCTCATACCTTAAAATTGGAAAAGGAAAATATGAAACATTTCAGTCACATGCTTCTGCATTCAACACAGGACCAATTGAAACAATTTGGTGACATGACTCAGACAAAATGTGAGTAATGTGGGTAAAAATAAACACAAAAAACTGAGCGACAGGCTGAAAGTGGAGTTTTACAGACAGTATTATCAGCTTAAAATTAGCTTACCTATTATTATTATTACCTTCCATGCATTTATCCATGTGGTACTTGACTTCTGACTTTTTAAATGAAAAAAGAGAAGTGACATAAAATTATACATAAAATTATATGTTTCTTTTCCACAAAGCTAAATTAAAGGTTTAGTTCTCCCAAAATGAAAATTCAGTCATCGTTTGCTCACCCTAAAGTTGTTCTGAACCATATCATTTACTTCTTCCATGAAGCACAAAAGGAGAAATTTAGTGGAATGTCTGAGCTTTTCTCTTTCATATAATTAAAGTAGATTAGGGGCTGTGTTCTGCGAAAGAAGTTAAAAACTGTCTTTTAAAAGATGTGATGGTAATAAAAAGATGGCAGAACTGAATTTTCTTTTTCTTTTTTTAATTTTCTGGATGTTTGAGCTGCTTAACCAAAAAGCAAGTGCAACATAAAGGGTGTCTTCAGTGCTGCATAAACTGACACATTAAGTTACTTGGCTTGGCTTAAAGTGGTGGTATTTTTTTGTTTTGTTTTTTTAAATCAGCCATGTGGATCCCTTAACACTAGATGGCGCTCGTAGTTCAGGGTAAGGAACATAACTTGCAGCAGAAATGGCCCAAAACAAGCCTACAGATTAAATGTCAGATGTTCAGTATACTTACACCACACTCGTAGAAATGCAGTTGTTTTGAAAGTAATAATAATAATTATTTAATTAAAGTGTTGCTTTTTGTTTACTGTGGCTTGACAGTATACTCAAAATCAGAAACATTAATCTTATTAATATTAAAGTGTGATAAATGTAATTGCTATTTCTAATAATTGTTACTCCACAGCATAGTTGGACACTTACATTAAACATAGATTTTGTTGTTGTTGTTGATATAATCTAAAACAATGACATTAATATAAATATAATAATAATAATAAAATAATTGTAATAATAATATGTGTATATATATATATATATATATATATATATATATATATATATATATAACCTTGTAATACTCTGCTATTGAAATAAAATGTAATATTATAATTCAGTATCATTGAAATTAATATAAATTAGTATAATATGTTGCATTTTCAAAAGACATGTATTAATATTTCAATGTTATTTCCTCTTACAAATATATATTTCTTTGACTATTTTTAGACCATTATTAACAATAAATGTAGTTATAGTGTCATGTCATATCATATTGCATATAATTTTCTATTACAGTAAATTGAAATAATTGCTCAGTATAAGAGCTCACAGATTTGATATCCATCAAATCACACAGTATATCTTCTGCTAAATCTAAATCTTTCTTGCAGTGTTTCCATGTGCCTTATTCTGCCCTGACCATGTTCTTGAGCACCGACCAGCGGGAGAGAGACTCTGCTACAGCTTACCGTAAGCTTCCAGCTGCACACACAACAGTGCTCATCTCTAAATCCCTGTTTGGATTGCTCTAGAAGATTAATAACATCTGATTTCAATGTGCTCCATTAATCCAAAAACAAATGCCTGCCAAGTGCTCATGTTGAGCGTGTTTGGAGTTGGTTTCGAATGGAAATAACAGTTCAGGATGTTATACTGTACATGTGTATATGCAGGTATGACAGTGGAAGTGCTCGGGACGCTGGTGGGTGCCGCCATTCAGGGTCACATCGTAGCGAGCGCACACACTCTGAAGCACTGTCCGCATCGAAACCTGACCACTGGTCACCTGGGGAACAGCAGTGGCAAAGAGATCATCAGATCCCTGGCGCTGTCACAGGACTTCCTGTCTCATGCTGTACGTGTATTTTTATGCATTTCTATGTAATATTACTGCCTGGTTTCAGGGCTTAGCTTAAGCCAGGACTAGGCCTTAGTTATTGAAAAGATCCAGTATTGTTTAACCACAAACCTTAAGTAAAATAAGTAAGTGTGGACTTTGAAGTGTGACTTTCAGGGGAACATTTTATATTTATCAGAATCCACAAAATCTATCAATAAATGTGCATATACAGACTGAATAACTCTATTTCGAGCCGCTGAGCTCCATGTCAGTCAAATCCGATATACGAGGGAGCCGACAAGCTTGGCTTGTGGATGGGGCTGAGGGTTCCATAGTGGAAACCCATGATGGAGAACCATGAAGGGCCACAGCTATTTGGAGCTGGACTGCCGAGCATCTTTCTTGTTAAGGCTCCCAGAGGCGGCTGGGCCGAATCCACCACACTCTGTGTGATTGAGCATTCCTCTGTGACCCAGGCCAAAAGCGGTGGGATGGTTGGGTGCGCCAACCGACTCCTCTAAAGCGGCACTTTTGATCTGGAACAATAATGAAGTGCTTGCCGCGGTCTGTGAAAAAAAATAGCAAACAATCCTGAGGTTGTTTAGGGCAGAGCTGTTCCTGTTTGGGGATATTAGATTGAAAAGTTCCTCTTTTCTGGGGTTTTGCCTAATTTGGGTTCGCTAAACTTTACAAGACCATACAGTCCAAAGCAGCAAAAACACTCAAATAAATATGACCATTTGTAACATGACAACCATGTACTGGAATAGAACTACAACCAGAGATTTAAACTTATCGACAGACGTTTTCCATCACTGCTCATGGTCTGTTTCTCTTTACAGAAGGAAGTGTACATGATAGCTGCCGGAGTGATCGGTGGGCTGTTTCTGGTTTGTACGGTGGTCATGTTCCTGGGAGTCAAAGAGAGAGATGGTGAGCACGTGTGGTAATCATGTGGCATAAATTTGTGTTTCGTAACTGCATCCGAATGGAAAAGTATGATTAATCCACCCCAATAAGTTCCATTTTTATGACTTTCTTCTGTAGAATACAAAAGGAGATAGTTGGCAGAAAGCACATGCTGCTCTTTTTGTCCGTATGACTTCTGAGCTATATTCTTTCTTTTTTTTCTGATGATACAGTACTGTTTAAATCTCTCATGCTCAACCAAGACTGTACTTGTTTAATCAAATAAAACGTAAAAACAGCAATATGGTTACTATGCATTACTATATATTTTAAAATGACATCTATTCATGTGATGCCAAGCTGAATTTCGAAATCATGCTAATATGCCGATTTGATGCTCAAGAGATGCTTAGTATCACTAGCAGTGCTTAAAGTTGTGCCGCTCGATATTTTTGTGGAAAGCATTTTTCTGTTCAAATTCAAATTCAATTTAAAAACAGCATTTTCGTTTAAAAATAAAATCATTTGTACAAGTGTAAAAGTCCTTACTGTCATTTATGAGCAGTTACTATGTCCTTGTTGAATAAAAGTATGAACTGTACTCCAAACTGCAAAATGCTAGTGTTTGTAATTTGTCAACATAGCATAACGGGTTAAATCCATACGCTTATATTCAAACGTGAGGTGCGTACCAGGTTTGAATACACATCGATATCCTGTTTTTATTGAAATATAACTTGTATAAGCAAACATTTGAATTGTGCCTCACACAGAGCTGTTGTATATGGCTTCAGAAGACTTGTCACTCTGCACCTCAGAAAAGATGTCTAACATTTGTGCTTTCTTCACTTTTTGCGTCTGCGTTAGATCCCTATGCTCCTAAAATGGACAAGGCCATTCCTTTCCATAAGGGCTTTATTTTGGTCATGAAGCATGGGTCCTACCTCACTCTGACGGCGGCTTTCCTGTTCATATCCGTGGCCATCCAGGTAACATGTTTTCCCTTTAGTTCTAGTAACTGAATAATTATATTTATTAGCTGCATCTGAATACGTTAATACTGTAGAATGTAGCTTTTAATGAAAGAATAGTGCACTTGAAAAGTTATGTGCTCGTCATTCCAAACCCTTAGGCTGTTTTTCCGATGATTCTTGGAAGCTTTAATACTTGATTGAATTATTCCTTTAATCAAAGCATTTCGGGCTGGATTGATTAATGGCGTCATCGGTACTGTTTTACGTTTCCATTTACCGCTGTTTCCTTTTGCAGTTGATACAAAGTAACTTCGTGCTGTTCTGCACATATGCGGTGGAGCTGCGAGAACACTTTCAGAACATTGTTTTGACAATTCTGGTGAGTGAAGAACACATGTATGAATTTAATTCAGTAAATATTCAGGCCTGCTGTTGGCGCTCCTCGTCATACTTACATTAAAAGAAAGACAAAGTTCTCTAGTTTCTCTGATGTGTCTGTGTCGTGGCTAAATGCTCGGTGCTGTATGTCTTTCTAGATGTCTGCCGCAGTGAGTATCCCATTCTGGCAGTGGTTCCTTGAGAGGTTCGGGAAGAAAACAGCGGCTTTCTGCGGCATTACAGTAATTGTTATTTTAGCAAGTGTTTGTTCTTAAAGGAACAGTCCACCCAAAAATTACAATTCTGCCACCATTCGTTCTGCTAATTCCCAACTTGTATGACTTTTTTCTCTCGCTAAAAAAAGAGAATATTATAAATTAAGAGATCTGTTTCAGGTTTGATCTGTTTGTGTTGAGTAGAAGAAAGAAATGAATAGAGGTTTGGAACAACATGAGGTTGAGTAAATGATGACAGACTTTTAATATTTGGGTGAACTATATCTTTAATTGGTGATTTGGAGCAACTGAGTTTCAGTAGTTTTATAAGTTAATACTACCATATCATTATGAATGATAATAATTAAGTATTTTAACTAGGTTGTTATAATGTATAACGTTATTGTTAACCTAAACTATTCAGAATAAAGTAAAATAAAATACAAATATTAGATTAAAAAAAGTTTAGAAAATTTATCAGTAAACAAAATGTACAAACATGACTAAATAGTGGGAAAAAAACGTTTAAAATATATATAAATATAAAATGATAAAACTGACAAAAGCATGTTTTACAGGCAATATTATAAAAAAAAAGAAAATAAAGAAAATATAGTTTGTGAACATTTGAAGATTTAAATAAAATGTTATACAAGAAAATGCTATTTATTTTAGATTTTATTCTTCAAAATGTCACTTTTAATTCAGTGTGTTACTTGCCATTTACTTGTCTTATTTCTTATAAGCAAATTATTTGTGAAGATGTAGATGTTTTAGTTTTTTTCCTCAGTTTAGCATTCTATCATGATGATTGAGCAGTACAACAGTGTTCTTTAGCTGTATACTGACACCTGTTGGCATGAAAGCAACATCACATGATATCAATGGAAAAACTGTATCTCCCAGTATTCAGTGCCTGAACCAGAATTAAATGACCAGTATTCTATATATAAATATACAATTTAAACTGCCTTTTCCAGACCACAAACATAACAGGACTCAAAAATCTAAACTGCATCATTTATTTCTAGAGGCAAATTTGTCACACTTTAAAACTGGCATAATGCACATGTTGATTGTGTAACATTCAGTGACCTCTTTGAAATTGTCCCGATTGCAGTGGATCATGCCGTTTACGGTGATGCTGGTGTTCATCCCTAATCTGATAGTGGCATATGTCGTGGCCGTATCATCTGGGCTTAGTGTAGCCGCTTCTCTCTTGTTACCATGGTGAGTCTTGCAAACCAAAATATAATACTGTTTTACCCATAAACAAAGTATACTATTCTGCTATTTTTAAATTCCAGATGAGTGCTAATGAAAAAGTCAGCATCACTCTCATCTTCTTCAGAAATGTAGCTTACGCCATGCAATGGAAAGAGGATTATATCTTGTTTATATAAGCTTTGATTTAACCCCTTGGATACATATGTTTAATAACCCAGCAATCTCCAAATAACAGGTTTCATGACAAGGTCATGCTGTTTTTTGGTTTTTAAAGATCCCCAATTGAGTAAACTCCATCTTTCATGTGCCGACTACAAAGACGTTTTAGCTTTATGCCACCAATGCAGTTTTAATAGAGATGATGATTGATGCCTCCGCCTTGTTGTGTTTTCTGTTGCTCAGGTCAATGTTACCAGATGTAGTGGATGACTTCAGACTGGCAAACCGCAACTCTAAAGGACACGAGGCAATCTTCTACTCCTTATATGCTTTCTTCACTAAGTTTGCTGCGGGCATCTCTCTCGGAGTGTCGACGCTCTGTCTGCAGTAAGATCAGTCTGTATTTACAGCTGGAAATGATGAATCACGGCAGACAGCGGTGTAAACATCGCAGTGTATCTCATTTGTGTTGAAATGTATTGTCTGTGTTCGTAGGTTTGCTGGTTATGACACAGGCGCTTGCAGACAGCCCCCTCCAGTGGTCTATACGCTCAAACTGCTCATCGGTGCTGCCCCGGTGGCCTGTATCACCACAGGCCTCATGATCCTCGTGGTGTACCCGATCAGTGAGGACGTCAGATTAAGAAACAAACTGGCCCTGGAGGAGCTCAGGTGAACACCCTAAATTTACTGAAAATCCATCTCTTTCCTTTAGCAAGCGTGCATTCAATTCTTCAAAAGTGACAGCAGTTAAGACGTTTATAATGTTACAAAAAAACAAATGCTGTTCTTTTGTACTTTGAATTCATCAAATAATCCTGAAAAAAATAATACAGTAGTATTCATAAAAATAGTGAACAATAAATGTCAAATCAGTATATTAGAATGATTTCTGATATTGTGGACTAGAGTTAAATCACAAGAATAATGTGCATATTTAAATATTTTAAAATAGGAAATGGTTATTTGAAATTGTAATAATATTTAAAAAAATGTTAATGTATTTTACAGACTACAAACTTTTGATGTATGTATATTTAAAAATAATATTAATAATAATAATAGTAATAATAATAAAAAAATAATATACACAAATTTTTCCCTTTGTATTTATATCAATATTTTTAGTAATGTATATACCATATATAATAACATTCACAAAAAAAGTTAGCTGCACAACTGTTTTTATAAATGTGGCTTGAGCAGCAAAGCAGTATATTAGAATTATTTCTAAAGGATCATGTGATATTGAGGACTAGAGTAATGATGCTGAAAATTCATCTCTGAATTACAACAATGTGCATATTAAAATATATTCAAATAGGAAACGGTTATTTGAAATTTTAATAATATTAAATATAGCATTGGCGAGCAATAAGGATTTCTTTCAGAAACATAAAAAAAAATACATAAAAATTCAAGACTACAAACTTAAAAAAATAAATAATATACACAATTTTTCCATTTGTTTTTATTTTATATTCTGGATATACCATATATAATAAAATATATATTTATATTACATCATGTAAATATGTATAATGAAGTATAATTTTGGTTTATCTTTCAGAAGCCAGAGTATTACCTGCAAATCTCTCAGAGCTGAGCTGAGCTGCGCATGACGTCCTCAAACAACCGACCCTGATATTCCAGCCCAGCGCTGGGATGAGTCGTGTTAGTGTATATTACACTGTGTGAAATATAGAATGTTTTACTGTAAACATTTCAATTTGTGTTCTCTATTTAGTCTGTTTCTGTATTTTCAAATGAACATATAGCCACATATACAGTATTACAATATCTAATTTATACACATGAATGGACTATATATCATTATATATCAGGATTTCCTGAGGGAATATTTACTGATAATATATTAAGTTGTATTAGTGATCATAAATATTAGTGAATGACTCGATTACAGGATTAAATAAAAAATGTGCTGGTTCACGTAGCTTCAGCTTATTTTGAAGATGCTTCAATAAATATAAAATTACAATAAAAATGTTAAATATTATTTGGATGAATTAATGTATCTCTCTATCTTTTTGTGTTTGTACAGTATGTTTTTAAACATAAGCCCAAAGAAAATACATTTGAGTTTTTCTACTTAAACATTTCCCCCCAGTTCCACAGACCAGGCTTAAGCTAGTCCCAGACTAAATTGCATGTTTGAGCTGTCTCAGATGAAAATATCTTTCTCTGACATATCTTAAAACATGTCAGCGTCATTGTTCTGTGTTACACCTGTAATATTTTCTTATAAGGTATTTTTGCTGAAATATCTTAATTTAACTAATGCCTAGTCCTGGCTCAAGCTTGTGAAACCGGGCCTTAATGGTTAATTCAGTGTCAATTATTTCTAAAATTTGAGCAATATGCTTATGCGGCTCTTTTAATGTGGTTTTAATTGCTCAAATTTGAGAAATGGAACCAGAATTTGATGTAATGTGTTACTCGCTGCTTTAATAATGAAACATAAAAGAATTAATTTACATAACATGTACATACTTTTTTTTGTGGGACAAAATAGAAACTATTTAAGCAAAAATAAGCAGGCACTCAAGTATTTCTTCTGAAAGTTAGAAAAAAAAAAAAAAAACCTGTTCTGCCCTTGACAACTGTCACATTACATATATCTATCAATACTCAATAAATATCACAGTGGCAAATATGTCAGCAAGAAGTTTTCCCTGAATTCCAAACTAAGAGTTTGGATTATTCCTGTGTTAGCCACAGAAATCCAGCTAAAACAAGACAAATATCATACAAAAATATTTCTAATAAGTCCTCTTGAGATGATACAGGCTTCATTTTTCTGCACTGGGAGACACTGGACTTTCTGGGGGAAATACATCAGCGCAACTCTGGGGTCTTATAGGATATTTCCTTCTTGCACTCCTGATTGTGAGCTCATCTTTGTGTTTAAATGTAAGCGGGACAAAACCATCTGCATCGGCCACCAAGACAATCCACATGGGACCTGTGAGAAGAAAAAGTTGCTATAATTATAAATATTTTTTAAAATTGCTTAAAAATGATACCCACACTCAGACCATCAAAAATGCACAGTATAAGTTTGTTTCTTCATCAGAACAGACTTGCTCACTTATGGATCCTCTACAGTGAATGGGTGCCGTGAGAGTGAGAGTCCAAACAGCTGATAAAAACATCACAAGAAATCCATACAACTTCAGTCCGTCAGTTGTGAATCGAAAAGCTGCATGTTCTTAAAAAAGAAAACTTTTTTCAGATTTCAGGAAAACTTTCCCTGGATAATTATGTACTATTTTGACTAAAGGCATCACTTGAATCATGGATTTGTTTCTTAGAAACACACAATATTTAATTTAAGACATTGATGGATTGGAGTGATGTGGATTATTGTAATATTTTTATCAGCTGTTCGGACTCTCATTCTGACGGCACCCATTCACTGTAGAGGATTCATTGCTGAGCAAGTGATATAGTGCTCCATTTTTCCGAATAACAAACATCTACATCTTGAATGACCCGAGGGTGCGTTTTCATTTCCTTTAAATCTCTGAGACATTTCTGCACAGTAACTTGCGGTCTTAGCGTAAGTGACAGTGGTTCAAGCATACATCAGCTGTAGAGATGCACAGCACAAAAGGCTGTAAGCTGATTCAAACTTAAACCCTCAAATCCGATTGCTCCACCTAATCGCTTCCTATTTTAGTCATTGACAATTAAATGAAGCCAAAGAACACCGAACAATCTGTCTTCAACAAAGGAAAATAGGATTCATGCTTCATTACTACATAACATAAAACCTGCCTGAAATGTCAACAGAGATCTCAGAAACGTTCTGGAGCAATGGTTGCAGCTGCTAATCCAATAATCATTTTATCAACGCAATGGGTGACCATGCATCCAGTTTCTAAAGTGCCTAAATGTTCAGGTTTTGGCTTTGTTTTCATGCTTGCTGCAGGTTAATGACTGAAAGGTAGTTTGACCAATAGCATGGAGGAGGCACTGCATATAATCAACCAACTGTGTAATTGGAGAAGGTGGGATTTACAATGAATAATATAGATATAATATAATAAGATTATATTACAGAAAATCTCAACATTATACTCAAAAGCAAAAACAAAGACATTTTTGGCAAGGACATACAAGAAAAAAAAGAGGACATATGGTGACTCTATACATATCTCCACCTCATTTTTTGCATATGTATTGATCAAGGTGGTGGGATATGGCAATTAGGAAAGTCTCCATATTTATATGTGATGGAGACATACCATGCATCATCTCGATGACCGTCAGGCCGAAGAGTTCCTGCACTACCTGCAGGCAGATTCGTCCTCCACACAGCAACAACGCCCTTCTCTCGTCCGTATACACATTCTCAGACAACTGTTTCTAAAGGAAAAGACAAAAACAAAAGTGCTTAAATGAGTCGCTATAATGAAGGATCATTCAAGGAACCTGGTCATGTGGTCGTGGATTAAGTCTGATGATTTACCTAAGACAAGTTATGGCAAGGTCAACAGAATCACTTCAATCTGACATCTGCTGACAAAGGGCTTTACTGACAACAGCGAGAGGAATTATGAGTTGGCTTGATGCATCGCATTGCTAAACAGCCTGATGGTCTGACTAAGAGTAAAATGGGCTTTGTAGAGTATTGGTTTGGATTAGGACTTAGCTCTAGAAGTAAATCATCTAATCAAGTAATCATTTATTTTTCTGAGTAATTATTATAATTACATTTAAATAAAAATTATGCAGGATGTGCTTTGTAATGCGAAGAAAGTCATACTTCATTTCAGAACTACTAAAACAGTTACTGTATTTAAAAACAATAAAACTAATGCAACTACTCAAAATAAATAAAAATCAATCATGAAAACGTAACAAACAAAGCCAGAAATTATTAATTATAATTTCATGATGCAAATGACTAGAAATTTTCATAAATATTTAAAAGAATGATAGTTTAGATTAGTAATAAATTATTTATAAATGTAATATTTATTGATTTATAAGTTATTTAAAAAACTTAAAATAAATAATTAGGGCCTGTGTTTTATATTGTAATTCTTACATTTACATTATAATACACTTAAAAAAAAATGAAAATTAGTCTTTATATTAATTATAATGTACATTATTACACTTATAAATGTTTTAACGTACACATTATATGTAGCTTTTTGTTTTAGAGTTGATCATTTTTCAATTTTTTAAATACATTTTAGAGTAGACATTTATTTTATACAATTTTGAAAATAGAATTCAAGCAATAATCAAACAAATAAATCAACAGATTAGCACTCTTGATTTTTCTTCTTCAGAGGACTACAGACTTTCCCTGCACAAATTTAAAAGAAAACGAAAGGTTCATTTTGTACCTGACACGTAATGTGTACATATTGCGGTTCATAAGCAGATGGATAACTGCATGCGATCTTCTTGCCGTTCTGTGTGAAGTCTCTGATTTCTGCGAGGCACTGCTGGACATCAGCAAATCGGGTGAAAATCCTCTCCATGTTCTGAGTCAGCTGCTCCAGGTTTTTCTCTTTGGACTGACAGCTGTTCTTTGGCGGACTGGTATCGGAGTATAATTTTTCCGAGGCCTCGTATCTTGGCGAACAGGGTCGACTTGAATCCCTGCTGGCCTGACCGGCTACGGCAAGCGTGGCCATGCGGCTGATGTGATCCATGTCGTAGGTTTCCAGAGTAACAGAAGAGGCACTGGATGCTCTATCCGAGAAGTCGACGGAGCTTGCCACGGGGCTCAAATCTGAGCTGTGTACCTCCTCGATTAGTTTCCTCCGACTAGATGGCGAAACAATTACAGAGCCTCCTGGAAGTATTAGATCCTTAATTGATAGACGGTCCTCTTTAGAAAAGTTCTCAGAATGACGTCTAATCCCATGATGTTGGCTCGCCAACTCTGGCTTGGGAACCACTAGGGTGGCACCTTCCTCGTCGAATACCAGCTCCTTGACTATTAGCCTCAAGACGTACTTGTCCGTGTTGGAGGAGGGGAGGAAAGCAGGATCATTGGACTTCTGTCGGCCAATCATGAAGAGCAACATTTTGTTGGTGAAAAAACACACCCCTTTGGGCCTCTCGTTTTTTTGCAGCTGGATCTGTTGCACGTTGGGCATGGAAGATTCCGTGATGCAGTAAACTAGGATCATGTTGCACGTGTTGGAAGCCACAGCAACCGTGCTACCACTTGGATCAAAGGCAATAATATCAGGGACCAAGATGCCAGGGATGCTGACCTTCCTCGTAGTGGTGACCTTCCGCTCATAAGTCACCAGAATCAAATGTGACGAGTCCTGACCTGTACCCGTCAAATTATCCCGCCGCCTCAAGTGAATGAGTGGACTTGGATCTGATTTTCGGTGTTTGGCAAGAATGTGCGTTAGATCTATGGGTCCGGATGAGGAGGCGTGTCCCGAGCGCTCAGAATCACATGATCTCCGTCTGTCCAAATAATAGTCCGCATCCACTGTCAAAACAGGAGAAGGGCGGCACGTTGAAGCCTCTGTCTCGTTAGGCAGGTCGAAAGCCATGCCTGCATTCAGCCCGCAAATTTTATCAAGAGGAAGTTCAGTCGCTACAGCCACTTGAGCCTCGTTGGTGGACTCAATGGCGCAGATATACCCACCCACATCGAAAATGGGGCAGAAGGAACACGCCACCAGGCTTTTTTGGATGTCGTTCCAAATATACGAGTGCAATGAGCTCCCGATGGCAACGACCAAGCGGGTTCCGTCTTTAGTCCAGCAGGCACAGTGGATCAAACCGCTACCCTTGATCTCAGCCTTCACGCGACGATTATCGACCCGCACGGAAAACAAGACTGAGGCATCCCGCTTGGTCAAAATGGCTAAGATGTCCATTTTGGGATGCCAGATGCATCCCAGGGACAGCAGCGGGAACGGCTCGCTCATTTCGCAGGTCTGCGTGCAGAGGAGTTTGTTCTGTTCTAAAGCACTCAGCTGAAGTTGCCAAACTGTGACATGCTTTTTATGCTGGACGGCAAGCAAGGCCGGGGACTCAGAGCAGCACAGCGGACCCCAGAAGAGTCCCAAAACGTGTTCAAACTGTCCAATGACGTTGGTGTCGCCAAATTTGGGCTCACCGTCGACAGAAAACAAAGACGTGAGACAAACCTGCTTACCGTCTGTCCAAGCTATTCCGTGCACCGGGTGAATGGCTTGGTGCAGGGTGTTCAACCCTGTTCTTAGAAGCTTGGCTTTTCCCAGCTCCATGCTTGGTTCGGTTTCTCCAATGGAAAGGAAAATAATGTTCCTGGTCATTCAGAAAAACTTCCCGGTCAGAAATAAGAGATAGATGTAACTCTGTGCTTCAGTAGGAGAAGACTGCCATCACATACTCCAAGAATAGGCAAAGCTTCTTCCCTCACTCTCTAATCCTATTGGCCAGAATGAGGCTCCACTCAAGGATGACCAGATTAGGCTGACACGACCCCCGACGTCATAAAACCCTCTGAGATTGGGATGCTGTATTTTGACTTAGTTTTTTTTTCTGTCCCAGGCCTGAAATGCACAAAAATACTTATGTAAAATAAACACTACATTAGTGGCATCAAACTCAGTTTCTAGAGGGCTGCAGCACTCTAAAGTTTAGTTCCAACCAATGCTCCAACATGACTTGATAAGCTAGATCAGGTGCATTTACTTAGGCTTGAACCTAAACTCTGCAGGGCAACTCTGAGTTTGACACCTGAGTTTGGCACACAATTCTAGGGAATTGTGTGCTGCTACTTACATATACCTATAGCAATTATTACCTCTGTTTATAGCCTTAACCAAGGTTCAGATAGAAATGATTGACTCAGTGAGTGTTAAGAACTTAACTGGTCTACATAAAGCCAAGTCCTAATCCCAGCTGGACACCTCTGTTGTGACTTTAAATGCAGACCCTGAGCCAAAAACTCATCGCCAAACACCGATAACTTCTAAAAACACTATACAGACAAGCATATTGGTACACCCCCATCTGTAGAACTGTAAAAAAGGCACTTCTAAAACTTTGGCAACAAAGATAATGGAAATATAAATATGTATATTTCCATCTCTGTTTTTGAATGTCTCTAAAATGACTACATATGTGCCAGTCATTTGTATTTGGTGATGAGTTTTTGGCTGCATTTAAACTCTTTTTGCAGACCAGTCAAGTTCTTCCACATTGACTAAATAAATATTTTTTTTATATTGCCTTGCCTTATACACATAATAGAATAGAAAAGGGTCCTGTTTAAATTGTTGTTGTAAAAATACAATCACACAATTTCCTAGAATATTATTATATGCTTAAACATTAAGATGTATAATGAAGGAAATTACTAAAGTAGTCAACCCTGTTAATTACAAGGTGTTCCATGACTGTTGTCAATATAGGCACAAAAAATTGGTCCAAAATAGGGCATTTTAAAAGGGCATGCGATTTGTATAATGATTTTATAATAGTACAAATAATGAAATGGAGCCATGGTTTACCTACTAAAACAAAGATATTAATAATATTATTTGAATTCACAATAAATAAAACTGATAAATATTTACAGTGGAATTGCACAGCAACTGATTTGTATAATGATTTTATAATAGTACAAATAATTGAATGTTCCAACGTGATGCAACATGATCAATTTCAAGTCATTTTACTACAATCTACATAAATGAAGAATGAAAAGCAACTTTAAACATTATTGTTTCCAAAAAATAACGGCTTACTGAAAGCTAAAGCTGGGAGCATAGAAATATTTTAATTTAAATGTTTAGAGTTAAAAAAATATATATACAGTAGCAACCGTAACAACTATAATTTGATATTTTTCTGTAAGAGGCATTAGCGTAACTTTGATTCACATGTTACGTTATTATTACACCAACACAACACATGCTGGCATGTGAAGCATGCAGTTTAGATCTGCTAGAACAATCCTGAAATAACAGAAAAATATAAAAAACTGCACACAACGAATCTCAAAAAATAATATTACAAACATACCATTGTGCTGTTGATAAGACTGCGGAAACCATGGCAACTCAGCGCATTGCAAAACATATAAACTTGAACCGTCTCGGCATTTCCCCGCGGAGACATTTGAAGTCATGGACAACCGGAAAGAGAATGACTCTCGGGCATTCTGGGAACTGTAGTTCCCACACGCGTTCAAACCAGAGAAGGGAGGGAGCTTTGATTCATTTCGCGAATCGACTGGCCACTTTTGACGATTTAGAATTTCTTTACGTTAAGATATAACAGCCATCACGCGGCGGCATATCTAAACCATAGGTACATTACATATATTTTCTTATTTTCTGGTTATATAAGATATTTGTTGGAGCAACGATTTACCTACAAAAACAAAGATTTTATAAAATTATTATAAAAATAATTATTGTAATTCCCTTGTTTAAAATGCTAATTCAACAACACTGAAAAACGTTATTTTTATATATTCTTTGGGTAACGTTACAAGAAGTATTCTAGCTTTAGCTATAGCATTCAGACTGAATGGCAAATAGACTAACATGATGATGTCTTTTCTTACTTTTTAGTCAATCACAAGCCTCCTGGGTTTCATTTAAAATATTTGAAATTGTGTTACGTAGACAAACAAGTTTTATGTGTTTGGAAAGAATAGAATAAAATAGAATGTCTTTATTGTCACTGTACACATATACAATGTAGATTATATACATGTACGATGAAATTAAGAGCATCTCCCTACTCAGTGGAAACATGTAAGAAGTATTTACAATACAATAACAATAAATAAAGTTACTATAAAATAACTGAGATGAGAGCGGGGTAGGATGAAGTGGGGGAAACAGTTCTGAGGTAGAATGAGAAATATTTAGTGGAATTGCACAGCAATTGTAAAAAGTTATTACACGTTGATTAATATATTCAAGGTGGAAATTCACATTCGTCTGTAGGGGTAATGCACATTTGGAAGAAAAATGATATTGCACAATAAAAAGTATATTGCATAAAGTCCAGTGTAATTTAAGTTCAGTTTGTGTGTGTGCATGTGTGGGGTCAGAGCATGTTCGGAGTAAGGGTGGTAATGGCTTTTGGAAAAAAGCTGCTCTTAAATCTATCTTGTTCTTGTTCTGGTGCTCCTGTAGCTTCAGGTGAGGGCAACAGGTTGAACAGTTTGGAAGCAGAATGGAAGCTGTCCTTGATGATGTTCTCAGCTCTGCTGAGGTATGTATCCCAAGTATCCCAGTATGTCAGCAGGCTCTCAATGGACGCATAGTAGAAGATCAGCAGCAAGCTAGGGTCCAGGTTGTGCTTTCTCTCGGAAAGTGAAGTCTCTACTGGGCCTTTTTAGTGATCACTGTGGTGTTCTTCGTCCATGAAATGTTGACCAAGAAACTGGAAAGTATGAACCCTTTCCACACACTCACGGGGGCCAGTACATGGAAACAAGTGATTAATGACAAAATGCTTTTTTTGTAACGACACGAAAAATGTAATTCTGAAGTAGTGAAATCAGATAATAAATGAATAGATAGGCAACATTTCGTACAAAAAGAATCAACTGACAGTTTTCGGTTCGGGTACCGACTACTGATTTAGTCTAGTTGTAATCAAATCGTTATAAGGCTATTTTGACAAACCAGTTCATTAAAAATGACTCAAAGAACGATTATACGTAAATCGACTATCACTAGTTCATAACAACAAGATGGAGCGCAGCACTGCAACAATACTCAGGAATCTCGACGAGACAAGCTATCTTAAAAACTTAACGGCCATACGTGTGTGCATGAACTACAAAATACGGATGTTTCTGTTGCTCGTTTCATAACCACTTGGTGCCATATTGGAGAACATTCTTATTCAGTTAGCTTACAGAAAACGCAGGTACAATTTTTTTTACATTATGTAGGCTACAACAATGACATTATAAGTGCTACTCGATATATTTTACTCAGT
>JAUCMT010000048.1:17744858-17756490 GCA_032357475.1 Enteromius thamalakanensis
GAAAGGAGAATTATAGCCTTTTGTTATAAATAAAATGTCAACCTACTTCTTACCTATTTTTTATTTATATATCATGTTAGGTATGTGACACCATTATGTGCCATGCCAAGGAGCGGTTTTCCTTCACCCAACACCTGGTCATTGCCACTCTGCTGCAAGGAGACTTGTTCCCACAACACCAAAAGATGTTCCCAGATTCAGCTCTGGATACCACGGTGGACGCCTATCCCTCACTGGACAAGGCCAGACTTAAAACAGAACTGTCCCTGATCTACAGCAACGAGGAGTTCAAGAGTTGCTGTGGTGCAACTGGCTCTCTTTCAGGTTCTAATGGAGAATAACCTTCAGGACACATTTACTGAAACTGTAATCCTTCTCAACATCCTGATCACCACACCGATGACAACATCTGAATCAGAGAGGTGCTTTTCAACTTTAAAAAGAATAAAAACTTTCCTCAGGAATACAATGGCACAAGATCGCCTCAATGCTCTAGCTATGCTTTCCATAGAGAAAAAACTATCAAGGGACATCCCTGATTTCAACACCAGAGTCATTGAAAATTTTGCCACAAATAAACCTGTATATCCCCTCCACTCAAGTCATCACATTACACTCACCTTAGAAACACAAACATACCCATCTTTCTCCCACTCACTCACACACTGCTAACTCGAGTACAAGGATGTAGTAATGACATATAGCTGTTGTTAATTGTTTTAGACTGTTGTGTTAAAATGCATTTCTAAAACTGTTTTTCTTTGTATGAACCACTTTGAGATGCAACTTTGCTTGAAAGGTGATCCAGCTGATCATACCCTTTGATGTTGCTTATTGTATGATACTTTCTTAAGCATGCATGGTTTATTATACAATGGAAATTTGTTCATTTATTTTATCTGTGAAACTGGTGATTTTGAGGAGATTTAATCATTACTGTTAATTGTAATCATTGTCTGACTTTTGATTTGAATTCTTATATTGGAATATAAGAAATATATATAGTCACGTCAGAAATTTTTTTTTATTGTCACAAAAAATTTCACCACCCGCCACTGCTATATAGACGTATAGATCTCACAAACAAAAACACCAACAGTGGGATATGTCGCCACCTGCTGAAATTAAAATGACAGCGATTTTGAAACCTTCAAAATAATAATGCGTGTCGTATCGCTATACGTATACTATGTCATACTAACTATACTATATCACAGTAACTATGAATGTTATTTTATGGCTGTTCTTATCCATAAATAATATCTGAATATTTCAAAATCATTAAAAAGGAACCTTTGATTCAAAGCCTATACACCCTCCGTGCTGAAATATATTTCACATCCGGGTCAGAGCTGCAGGTCGCTTGATGCTGATTGGCTGTTTGTGGTTTGTTGTTAACTGTGATTGGCTGGAACGCAACACGCCTCACAGCGTGTGTCGTCGGTGTCTGGTAAATAGGAAGAACGCAAGGTCAGAAACGGATATTGTTTTGTTATTAAACGTTTTGTTTTAAGAAATTATAAGGTCGCCGCTTGTATGTAGGTGTTATTTCACGTAAATTGTCCTACTTTATCGATCATTGTTACTATGCAAAAGCTTTAAGCTGTGTAATCTAAATAGGCCTGTAAGTTTGCAAACTTTGACGGACAAGAAGTAAAAACCGTTCCTGCAGAGATACATACGGGTTTTAAATGTGACATGCTTTAAAACATTTTCATACATTTCATGTAATATTATAAAAAAATAAGAGCTGTTTAATGACACGTTCAAAAGCATGTCAATTCACGTCGTAATTGTTTATAAGAGGTATGTTTAGTCCTAACAGTACTAGTCATAAAAACATTCGAGGGTGATTTTCAGTATTCAGTATTAATCGTATACTATATGTCAAAAGATTGAAATCATGCATATAAAGTAATAAAAAGTAACATTGTATATAAATAGAACTTGGAATAAATGTTTTCTATTTACTCCAGTTTTCAGTGTCACATAGGCTAATCCTTCACATATCATTCTAATATGTTCAAGAAAAATTTCTCTTTTCTTATTTCTGTTTATCAATATTAAAACTTTTTTCTGTTTCTTTTTATTAGATATCCATGAGTAACTAAACCCCCTTTCCTTTAACCAATGCACACAATATGTTGACTGCACAGAAGACATGTGTGTCTTTGACAGCCAGACGACTTCTAGGGGCATCTGTATCTTTGACCCTTGACCCCCAGCGTCACCCCAGAGCGTTCCGTACTGCTGCCCCACACAGAGATGAAGTGAAGCTCCATGAGGGCTGGGCAGCCCTTGCCAAGAAGCAGCTGAAAGGGAAAAATCCAGAGGATCTGATCTGGAAGACACCGGAGGGCGTTTCTATTAAACCTGTATACACTCAGACAGACACTGCCGTGGTCCAGGATGAGCTGCCAGGAGTTTTCCCTTTCACCCGAGGGCCTTACCCCACCATGTACACCTACAGACCCTGGACCATCAGGCAATACGCTGGATTCAGCACTGTAGAGGAAAGCAACAAGTTTTACAGAGATAATATTAAAGGTATGATGTCACAGCCATAAGACTACTTAATGGAACTATCAAGTGAATTGATTTATTGAATCAGTAGTAATAAAAAGTGTGTGGGTGTATATATATTGAATGCTTGAATTTGATTGTTTATTTGCAAAGCTAGATAACTTTATTATTTTAAAAAGATCATGTTTTAACATTTTTATCATGTGTGTTAGTTAACTGTATTTGTTATTTTGAACCTATTTTGAATCACAATAACTGACTGCATTTGGAATTTCGTTTAGTTGGAATGAAAACACATTACATTTGAAATGATCTATATATTTAACATTTCTAGAAATATCTCTGAATAATATATCTGAAAAAGTTGTAGCATTTTATATTGTATGAATTTATATTATTGATAGATAATATAAAAGACATTTATTGTTATATTTATATAAATATGTTTATGTTTATATAAAATGTATATTAATATAAAATATTTTTTTAAAGATAAGAATTAATACTTTTAAGAAGATTAAGACTTAATGTTTTCCAATAGTTGATATTAATAGATAATATAATATAAAACAAAACAAAAAATATATATTTTATATAATTATTTTTATAAATATGTTTATATAGTGCAAGATTACAACTAAAGAAATGTTTTAATCTTCTAATGAATTATTTTAATAGATAATAATCTAAAACAAAACTTCCTAAAAAGAGCTATATAATATATATAATATTAAATAATATAATATTATTTATAAATATATAAATAAATCATAATTAGTGCCGTCAAATGATTAATCATGATTAATCACATTCAAAAAAAAGTTTTTGTTTACTGAATACGTGTATACTACTGTGCACGTTAATTTTGTGTGTGTGTATATATATATATATATAAATACAAGCACATGCATGTATATAGTTAAGAAAAATATATGTTTATGTATCATTAATATAAAATATACAAATAGAAATAAGTGCAAATACATGTAAATATTTTCAAAATATATATTATATGTGTGTATTTATATAAACCTAATTATACTCAGTACACATATATATAACGTAAACAAAAACTTTTATTTTGGATGTTATTAATTGTTTGTCAGATCTAGTTATGATATTAAAATGAAAATTATTATTAAATACAGGGTTTCCAAACTTAAATTGTACAAGAAAGTCTTAATTTTCAAGAGGTCTTAAATTTGGAGATGGGAAGAATTGCGATATGGCTGAATGTGATTAAAAGATGATTACATTTCAAACGACTATGATTTCCTTAAATAAACATGAGTGCTGCAAGTCCGAATGAATCTGTTAACAAGTTAATCTAGTGCGTTTTCGAGTTCACAGTTCATGTTGTTTAAGATATGGTGGCAGAAAATGTACAGCCTATATTTATTTCATAAAGTTAATATCACACAAAGAGTGCTGTTTTTCTTCCCAAAGTCAGCGTGATTACAAATGATTTTAGGCAACAGTTCAATAAACAACTAGTTATTATTAAGAGACTTAGGGTTTAGACACCACATTTCCTGCTTTTGCTCTATTTCGCCAACAAAAATCACCCAAAACACAGCCACAGATATCTCTATCACTATTTTTATCACCGTGAACTGAACACACAAAATATGAATAATATAAAAAAAATCAAGAGTCAGCTGTCCATGGTAATCTTTACAGTCAACAATTTCTTTTTTTTTGGTCAATATTGCACGCCTCTAATTCATGTTTTTTCATTTATATAATTTAATAATAATACTTTTGATAATACTTAATAATACTTAAAGGCTGAAATGTAAATTTATCAATATATAAAATGGTTTATTTTAGTGAAAACCTGCATCTGAATTGTAAATTATGCGTTTTACAGTAATTTTACAGTTTATTATAGTACTATAGACATTACACTCCCCCGCTCATATGATATTAATTTTATTTTTGCAGGTCTTAAAAAAGGTTTTAAAAAGTCTTAACTTTGAGCCTTAAAATCCTGCAGAAACCCTGTATATAAATATCGTTTATTTGCTTGTCATGTGACCATGAATGTGTTGTTGAATTATTATACAATATTAACTCAAGATCTCAGGGGGGCTGCTAATAAATATTTGGCTGCTAAACATGGGAATCTCTGATGTAATTCAAACACAAAATGCTTTACCTTTGCAGCGGGTCAGCAGGGTCTGTCTGTAGCGTTTGACCTCGCGACGCACAGAGGTTATGACTCTGACAATCCCAGAGTTCACGGGGATGTGGGAATGGCGGGTGTAGCTATCGACACCGTAGAAGACACCAAACTGCTGTTCGACGGCATCCCGCTGGAGAAGATGTCGGTATCCATGACAATGAATGGAGCCGTCATTCCCATTTTAGCCATGTTCATCGTGACCGGAGAAGAGCAAGGTGTGCCCAAGGAGAAGCTGACCGGCACCATCCAGAACGACATCCTCAAAGAGTTCATGGTGCGAAACACCTACATCTTCCCTCCAGAGCCGTCAATGCACTCCATCGCTGATATCTTCGCCTATACCTCAAAGGTACGGCTTGAGTGACTTTGCTTTTATGTTTCATTTCATACAGTCCACTGTCCATTGTCCAAGTGCTTAGAGTATTTCTGCTCATATTTCTTTTTCTTATTTTTTTTCTCCTTCCAGTTTACCCAAAATAATAGCATATGTAGAATTCGAGCACTTGTGCTTTTTACAGCCTTGTAGTTTTAACCATCTTTGTAGAATCAAAGGTATGGTTTGATGGTATCTGACCTCCTCACATTGGCTTTTCTTTCTTACAGAATATGCCCAAGTTTAATTCTATTTCCATCAGTGGATACCACATACAGGAAGCTGGAGCTGATGCCATCTTGGAGTTGGCTTACACTATTGCCAACGGACTGGAGTACTGCAGAACCGGACTGAAGGCTGGACTCACCATCGATGAGTTTGCTCCCAGGTTAGCTCTGAAATTCACTTCCATATTCTTCTACTTTTTCTCTACTGGACTGTTTTCAGCAAGACTCTGGTGGCAATATAAAATCTTGAAAGCTTCTTTTTTTAAATGTATGTTCATTTCTAACAATATACTTTGTATTTCATCACCTTTACATCAAAACAAATTGTGTGTAACGCAGCGTCTATAGGAGGGAGGATGTATTTGACATGGTTCTCTCTTCTTTTATTATTTATTAATAATAAATACATATTACATGATATACTGTATTACAAAATACATGAGTGATAATTATCATACTGATTATAAAATAATGAACACTACTATTACTACCACTAATAGAAGTGCAGTTTAATAATTCATAGATATTATATTTAAATTTTAATTCCTTTATTTTTTTATCATACAATTATATTCAATTAATTGTATAAATGTTATTATTATAATTGCGATTACTAAAACATTATTTCTAATAAATTTAATTACTACAATTTTATTTAATGCATATTAGTTAATACATTACAAAATGATAATTATAATTATATGGTAATCTAGTATTAAATACTACAAATGAACGATTATAATAGTCAATATTAACAAATTATTATTATTATTATTATTATTATTATTAATTTATAATTTATATATAATTATTTATATAATTATTTAGAAATGCACATTAAATTACATTATTTAAATAAATATTAATCTAGTTATTGATATTATTTTATTACTACTGTTACATATATCTTTTTAATTATTCAGCTATTATAATTATTGTTAATAATACTTTATAAAAATGATAATGATAATTCTAATTACAACAAAGAATAACACTGAGCTGATGTACTGGTTTACTGAAGGTTTCATGAATAGTATGGAGACATGTAGTGTGATTTTTTTTTTTATTTTTTTTTTTTTATGCATGATCTGTTTTTAGATTGTCATTCTTCTGGGGGATTGGCATGAACTTTTATATGGAAATAGCGAAGCTGAGGGCAGCACGGCGGTTGTGGGCGACACTTATCAAAGAGAAATTCCAACCCAAGAACTCCAAATCCCTTTTGCTGAGAACTCACTGTCAGACTTCAGGATGGTCTCTCACCGAGCAGGTACCGCCAATAAACTCTCCATAAACTGTTCAGGCATGCTTTTTGTCACATTAAACAAGCTGTGGTGCAGTAAAGTGTAAACGTGTCAAATCACATTTTTGACGTGCAGTACATGACATAAATGTATAACATTTCTGTGACAATATATGTCCACAGTGGAATATCATTTTCTGCTGTATTTTGAACAAATCATGTTCTGAAGGGTCTGCTTGAATCTATCTCATCTGCCTTTCAGGACCCTTACAACAATGTGATCCGTACCGTGATTGAAGGCATGGCTGCAGTGTTTGGAGGCACACAGTCTCTGCACACAAACTCTTTTGACGAGGCTCTGGGTCTGCCCACCGTCAAGAGCGCCCGCATCGCCCGCAACACACAGATCATCATCCAGGAGGAGTCAGGCATCCCAAAGGTGGCTGACCCCTGGGGTGGATCCTATATGATGGAGGCCCTCACCAATGATGTGTACAACTCGGCGCTCAAGGTTCATACTCGTAAAAACCGCTCTTTAAAAAACTAATATACATAAATTTCTCTAATCTGCCCCTACTTATCTGTTTTGCATCATAATAAGTGTATTTAATTATAATCTGTGATAATGGATTTTTACCCCTCATTTTTACCTGCTGACTTGATATCTAGATCTCTAATGGTGATAGAAGTACATATTAATAAATCTGTTTGATTTGTCTTTCTTGGGTTTATATAAATAAGCTATTTTTTTATAATAAACCTTGATATTCCCACCCAGAAGTACTCTGATGTGTTACTGTACTTAGCAGGCAGCTATATCTGCGTTATTTCTTTGTGTTCTGTTCTCTCCTCATCTTGTTTAGTTCATCACTGAGATTGAGGATATGGGCGGTATGGCTCGTGCTGTAGCTGAGGGAATTCCCAAACTGCGCATCGAGGAATGTGCTGCCCGCAGACAAGCACGCATTGATTCAGGTACAAAAGCAAAACATTCATATACAAATCTGGCCATTAAAATTGCGCGCGGGAAGGAAAGTGATCTCGTGTGACACCGGTGTATTATGCATGAACACAGAAAATACTTTGACACAGGAAAGACATGATCAGTAGGGGGCAGTCATGTAACGCACTGAACTGAAGCGGCAGCGAAGATCACCGCGAGCTACTGTACAGTAAAAATCTTGTTTGAGATGAGCCATATCTGCGCAGAAGCGAGAGGAAACAGCTGGCTGGGAAGCAAAGTTTATTGCTCAGTGGTTTAAACAATTGTGATGTTCAGTTCTCTTCTAAAATGTTGGATTTTTTAAATGCGTTTAAATTCTGCATGAATATTTCCAAACATTATGCATTCTATGTGCGAGATATGTGATTGTTTTCATATTACCATCAAAATCTAAAATACATGTTTGTGTTAAAGTAAAAAATGGATGATAAATACTTTTCGCGCAGTTACAGATTACAACTTTCATCTTCAAAACAAAATTAAAACATTATACATTTCAACGTATAGAAGCAACATGAGGAGCATGAAGATTCATATCACATCACGCGCGGAGCTTGTGTCAACATAAAAAAAACCTTAGCTATATATAGCCTAAAAGAAATGCATATGCAATATTTCAAATTGAGATATGTAGGTCTGAGAGGTAACTCATCTTTTTCTTACCATATATATAATTTTAGACACAATATAAATATGATTTGATGCACTAGTGATGTGATTTAATAAACTTGTCTAGAGAAACAGTGCTTTGGTGCGAGCAGCACCAGGAACATCATAGATAAAACTGATACTTCATTTGGAAATATAATGGTCTACTCTTATTTTTGTGTGCACTCGCAATTACCAAGAAAAAGCTGTGCTTTTGTTAACGTTAAAAATGCATAGTTATCATTAGGCTAACAGCAAAAATAGCTCCATATTTTATACCAGTTTGAAAAATAAACGGTGCTATTATGATGGGTGATATTTCTCAAAAGCAGCATTAAAAAGCAGTGTGCTCACTGGATGTTCAGTTCATTATGAGAATATAGATTAGCATTGTGAAAACATTGATTATAGAATGAATATGTTCATTGAATATAGATTAATTGAGAAAACATTGTTTAATTGAAACAATTCATTACTGATTGATTACTAACCACATTACTAACCACATTCTCATTCTCTATGGAAAATTATTTAATTGACCCAAGCTCAATATGTTTAAGGGTTAAGGTTTCACAATGGTAAGTAGCAATGTGTAAAAGTTCACTATTATAGCAAAAATTGAGCACATGCCTTGAAAAGTTCATTAAATGCTTCAAGGGAGGCTGGCATGTGTCATGAGAATGTAAATACAGATAATTTTAAGAATTTTTTCAATGGATTCCCTTCTATAAAACATGATAAACAAATGAGTCAACAACATGACAACTAGGACAATAGACACAATTTATCAAATTTAAGTCAAATTCTTAGTTATTTTAATAGAGTAAAACAACAATAACATGAAGAAAAACCCAAATTTTAGGTGAAATTGCATTAAGTCAGACCTTAATGAACTGAATACCTTCAGTGCAATCCAGCTTCACGTACTCCTGCTGTTCGTTGTACTTGAACTGGACCAACATTTCACATGGTACATGCAAAGCGTTTGACATTGTAAACCGGTGTGAATGAGGAATAATGTATAGGATGTATGTCACATTGTTCACGCAGTAATATCACAATACACAGACAGCAATAACGTCAGCGTTAGTTACGCTGCAGTCGACTGTAAACTGCACCATACTTTATCTCCAGTGCCGATTAACGTTATTTAACCACACGCTTTTTATTAAGAAAAAGATAAATGTTTCATATTTGGCAATGGAAAGAAAATTACTGTGCAGTTCACTGTCATGTCTGCGAGGGGAATAATGCACGTTAAAAAGTCTTATAGATTAACTTACATAAATACATCAGGGCCCGGTTTCACAAACGGGGTTTAGCTTAAGCCAGGACTAGACATTAGTTAAATTAAGATATTTAAGCAACTTAGAAAAGAAAATATTACAGGTGTGCATCTTAACACAGAACAATGCCACTGACATGTTTTCAAGATATTTTCATCTGAGACAGCTCAAACATGCAATTTAGTCTGGGACTAGTTTAAGTCTTGTCTGTGAAACTGGGGGCAGATGTGTTTGTTTAAATGCTCTCTCTCTTTCTGTCTGTCTATATTGCTTTAAGCTTGTAAAACCGTCCCTTTATTAAAAGTTTAACACAGGATCAGTAGCTAGCTAGCTAACATTAGCTGCAGCTAGGGTAATCACGTCGTCGACAATATTCTAGTCCTGGCAATAAACAAGTGTGCAATGCGTGCATTCGCAATACGGTAGTATTGTAAGTTCTGCTATTGAATTTGCACCAGATTATAAATGCTTCAGTATGATTTAATGTAACTAATTACATCTCTATGGAGTTGTTTTAACACTGGCCATGGGGTTTGGCTACAGAATGGTGCTCCTTGCGCCACCTGGTGGATATTAAATGAAGCGCAACAACATTTAAAAAAAAATCTGGAAAAGCACTTGCAGGGAGATCTGTGACGAATTGCAGGCTACTGCATGAAAATAGATGCAGTTTTAATTGCCAGATCTGTAGACATGGCTGAATACCTGATTACAGCCCAGGACACATGACTAATGTCCCATTTAACTAATGTGCGACTTGAGAAATCTTCATGACTAATGGAAGTGGTCTCGACTAGTCACATGCATTAAAAACAGAAGTACACGCTTGCATCGAGAGCGTTGTGCTTGCTTGAATAGGCAGTTGACATACAAGTACAGCTCCAGTCTAATTGAATGTCCTTGTCCTAAACACGGCATTTGCATTCTGAAGTAAATAAACTAATTCAGCCTCTTGTAAAAAGACGATTCTCTTATAATTAAATCTTATATCTTAATTTTTCAAAAAGAAGTATACTGTATCTCAACAGTCTCCTCATACTGGCTCTGCTTGAATAAAGTACCATCCCTACAGTAAGCCACGTTAGCAGAAGAGGTTAATTCTCCTGATGATTGAATCTGAATGGAGGTACTCAAGCAGGGTTCTGGTATTTACAGAGAGGTTTTGAGGTGACTTCCTCCCTCCTGTATGAATAAATAGATAAGGAGCTGTTCACAGGTAAGTGGAAAGTTGAGGCAAATGCCACATAACAGTCCTCTCATCTGCTGTTGAAACATCAGTCAAGCAAAAATCGAGGCTTTACTGAACCACCCCAAACGTCCTCTAAACGGCTTATGTCAATGCCCTCTGTTTGACAGATTTCACAAAAGCACTGACATGCTTTCCATGAAATATCAGCAACCTTTGGAGAGGCTTTTGAATGGGTGTGTTTTGATGTGGGATCAGTTTATTTTGAAGTCAATGGCACTATTACAGCCTGTCTCGAAGGTAATGTGGCTTGTTATCATGTTGTCACTCTGACAGGCTCAAAAATTAGAAAATGAAAATGCCTTGAAACACAATTGCCTGGATAGAACTCAGTCTGTCAACCTGTCAAGTGAAACACCAACATAGAAATAAATACCAAATAGCAGAGAAATGTATAATTTTTATAAAGAAACTTCATACAAATTAATGTAAATGCGGTATATATTTACACTACCCTTCAAAAATTTGGGGTCAGTAAGATATTTAATGGTTTTTAAAGATGTTTTTTCTGCTTATCAAGGCTGCATTTATTAGATTAAAAATCCAGAAAAAAATAATATTTTGAATATTGTGTGAATATATTTTAAAATGTAATTTATTCCTGTAATACAAAGCATCATTACTCCAGTCTTCAGTGTCACATGATCCATTCAGAAATCATTCTAATATGCTGATTTATTACTAGATTACTGTAAATGTTGGAAATAGTTGTGCAGTAACAGTAGTTTTGAACATTAATATCCATTTTAAATAAATGCTTCTCTTTTTTAATATTTAATGATAAAAGAATCCTAACAAAAAACTATTAAGCAGCTCAATAGTTTCCAACACTGATAATACAAAATCTGCATATTCTAATGATTTCTGAATGGATCATGTGACGCTGAAGACTGGAGTA
>JAUCMT010000048.1:17756590-17771798 GCA_032357475.1 Enteromius thamalakanensis
TTGACGATACGGAAATGACGTCTGCTGTCCATCCACTGGTGTCTAGCAAGAAGTGAGTCTGCTGGGCTGCAGCTGGATGCCCCTCCGTCGTTTTGTCGCTGCGTGTAGTGTGAACGGGACTATTGACAGCAACACAACTGAAATGATCCCAGATCCGGAATTGTTGTAAAAACATTGGTAAAACAGTTCATGCGACATCAGTGGCTCAACTTCCATTTTGGAACACTACAAGAATACTTTTTTTGAGCAAAGAAAACATTCTTCTCCCCTAAGTTATCACCATTTTAGAGAGTATTACAATGCATTTGTACGTTTTCCACTAAGAGTAAACTACTGCAGATTACATGTGCATGCTTTCACCCGGATGTAAACAAGACTGATTACGTCAAATATGTCATAGCTTGCTTATACAGTGCTTTGATACTCTCTAAAATGGCGGAAGATGGAACTCAGGGGAGAAGAATGGTTAAGCAAATTATGTTAATTGCACAAAAAAAATAATAATTTGGGGATAATTTTAGTTGTACTGATGTTTATGGAGGGTCAGATGGCTTTGTGTTTCGAAGATGAAAAAAGGTCTTATGAGAATCAGAATTTTTAAACGGTTAGTTCACCCCAAAATTAAAATGCTGTCATTAATTACTCATCCTTGTGTGCATGCTTTCCCCTGATAGTAGTCAACATAATATTCAAGGTTGGTTATGTTCAAATTTGATTAAGGAGAGTTCAGAGAGCGTTTGGAAATCCTTTTATTCAAATCGAAAATTTGTAGATTAGATTGCGAATGCATTGCCAGATCAGAAGATTCAGATTCAGAGCGTGGAGAACAAATCATTTGATGAAAGAATTAATAAATGAAGCATTTGTATAGCGCTTTATTGTGTGTTGCAATACACCCAAAGCGCTTTACAGTCATATGAGGGGGTCTCTCAACCACCACCAGTGTGCAGCATACACTTGAATGTTGCAACGGCAGTCACAGGACCACACACCAGCTACAGGTGGAGAGGAGAGAGAGATAGAGCCAATCTAGCTAATGGGGATTATTGGGAGGCCATGATTGATGAGGGCCAGTGGGAATTTCGCCAGGACACCGGGGTTATACCCCTACCCCATGGTGAGCGTCATGGGATTTTTAATGACCACAGAGAGTCAGGACCTCGGTTTAACGTCTCATCGGAAAGATGAATCATAGATCAGAACTTCGGAGCAGGTTTTTAATTATTAATATCATATCGCAAACCATTAGATTCAGATCAGGACTTTGAAGCACAGAGCATGAATCATTTAAAATGAGTTCAGAACGACAGAGTGGGCTCATGAATGGGATAGTTCACTTTGAAACTAAAATTTGTTTAAGTTTATCAGCTTATCCCAAGGGCATCTAAGTTGTGTTTTTTTCTTCATTGGGTCCAATTTTGAGATTTTTTTAAGTCAAACCTGACCAAAGTCTGTCAGTCATATAATAGTCGGTATAGGGAACTTTGTCTGTAAGAGGCAAAAAAAACATATACAGAGAAATGCAAACCAAACCATACTCCACTAATGGCCTAAGACACGAAACAAGCAGTTTGTGTGAGAAAACGAACAGTAACTTATTTATATAGTTTTTTACCTCTTGTACTCCACCATGTCCAAATGATCTTAGGGTGTGCACACATCGAGTGCGTGATCACATCTGTGCAAGCGCCAACTAGCAGGAAACGCATTTTATTCAAGTTATGTTTTGCTATATTCTCCTTTAAATAGTCAAACAGATCTTCTGATCTTCACACTTTGTTCGGCATGTCAGCCAGCACCACAGCTGCAGGAATAGTAGCATTGATTATTTTCTATTGATTGTGTTGTGTGTGAAGTCTAAAGGTTTTTAAGTCTGAGATCTCCGATATTGACATACTGTTTCAGAACGCATCCCTCTAATGCTTTTAACTAATTGATAAAAACAGTTCCACTAGAGGGCAGTGTTTTAGCATGCACCTTCTGGCAACATTCAGGCCAAATACTTGAAACACACGATTTTCATTTTTCCACACGCATGCAGTATTTCCAATCCTAAGGCCTAAGGTTTGACGTCTCTAATCGAGTGTTTCTTCACATCAGGTAATGGTTTGCAAGTGGTTCTTTTTCCAAGGAATTATGCAGAATTTAAATGTCCCACATATGCTGCACAGCTGGATATTTAAGTGGCCGTTGCGCAACTGATTTTCCTTTAGGGTGAACCACCGCACGGTTATCGCTCAAGACTTCAGAAGCCACTCTTAATGCTTCCTTCTGAACTTCAGGTGGATAGAAAGTCTGTAAATAAATGAAAACATTAATGAAGTGATGATTGCATTAGCTACGCTTGCTATGGACCGCACCACTATCCATCTTATTAGAGCCTAATATCGCACTGCACTCAAAAACTAGTATAGGACATCTGGTTCAAATGCTAAGAATTCTGTTTTACAACCTTCCCAGTTTATATTATATTATGTTGCTTTAATGACAACAGCTCTTGAGATAAACTACCTGAAATATGTCTAATTCATTTTATGCCATGACGTCTCTTTTACATTTTTAGAAATGTATTTCAAATTTGTATTTCTTGGATTTCAAATCCAAGACGTTCAGTGCGGTCCTGAACCTCTAAACTCAGTATTTCTGTATGACCTTTAAGATGTTCCTCTCAGGCTGTGGTTGTCAGCAAATGTCAAAGGCTCGCTGAAGTTGCTCAGAGGATGCAATGAACATCATTTCAAACAGAAACCCAGCCATATTGGATTCACATCAGATGTTTGAAGCCCCCTGCATTCATTCTGACCCTAGAAGCTCATGGTTTTGATCTGAAGGGCCCTCTGCGGTTTTATCTTGTGTGCATGGGTAAGGTTTAGGAGAGATGTGAAATATGCATGAGCAGATCAGCCTGTCTATCTTCTGTCATTCACTTCACTTATTTTCAAGAGAAAAATTATTTCTTAAAACATAATAATAAAAATCGAGTTGACCCTAGATCATAACCGAGAACAGTACTGTATATCTGCCAAAAATGGATTTTTCTGTCTTATATTACAAAAAGGATTATTATAGTTAATAGAAATATTAAAATCTAAATTAATAAAAATTATGTATATACATTACACAAATGCAAACCTTTATTTTGGATGCAATTAATCCCACTTTACCTAAATCTCCTTTTCACATTTCCCTGCTTAATTGTATGTGCATATATATATATACAGTATATGTATAACATATTTGTATAGACTGCCATGGAATAGATGTGATATCATGATTTGTGTTTAATAAACATGATGTTATATTATGGAACATCCCTGTGAACTCCTGTTTCTACATTTTTGACTGATTATCACTATCTTATAATGCCGTGAAAGTAGCCCATTAAAGCTCTGTCCTCCGACCTACATGGCCATGCGCTGTGCTCTGCAAACCTGAGATGATTTATTTCAGCTCCAGGCACCTTCATTATTTAGGATCTTCTGCTGATGCCCTCTCTCTGTCTCACTATAGGCTCCGAGGTGATCGTGGGGGTCAACAAGTACCGCCTGGAGAAGGAAGAAACTGTGGACGTGCTCGCCATCGACAACACATCTGTGCGTAACAAGCAGATTGAAAAGCTGCGCAAGGTTAGTTCCCTCCGGCAATGATTCACTGCACAGATTTTGATGTGCCTTCATCCGTGTTGATGCGATCTGAAATAGTCACATAGTCTCTTCGCAGCAGAGCTTTCTGAGAAGTTACCTCATCACAATGAAGGGCTGTAATTCAATCAAGTACTTGAAATGCTCCACAGAAGTGAGCAGAATTGATCATTTTGTTCAGAGAATCTGCCATCATTGTATCACATCACATTGTAGAAAATACAGGACTTGAAGGTATGAATCTTTAAATAGTAATTACCACTCCTCTAAAAGATAAGGGGCAAACATGTTTGTGTCGCCTAGCTAAATTGATTCATGATGAGAAGACGATTATTATTTGATGCATACATGAACAATCAATGCCATTCCATCCACGCAGTGTCTACACTATCTATTATGTTTGTTTAAAAGACAGGATGAGAAGGAATTTGAGCTGAGATGATTGGATATGGAGTATTGGCTTTTTATATACTCCGAACAGATGTTCAGTTTTATTTTCTTTGATTTGCATTTGCCTTATAGTAGGTGCAGAGGTCATATTTTATTCTTCTGCCAGTTGTAGCCGTCATGTGATATGCTGTTGACAACTGTTCACTGTAGAATCAAACTAAGCGTCTACTTGATCTTTTCTTTAAATGATACTTTTATTCAAAAAGATTGCATTAAATTGTGAAAGATTTTTTGGTTCGAGAAAGTGCTTTCTAAACTTAATATCTTGAAAATCGTGAAAAAAAAAAAAAAAGTTTCCACGGTAATGTAAAGAAACTGTTTTCAACCTTGATAATAATAAGGAATGGTTCTTGAGCAGCAAATCAGCGTATTAGATTGATTTCTGAAAGATCATGTGACTTAGCATCATGCATTTTAAATTAAAATATTAAAATAGAAAACATCTATTATAAATGTTTATATTTTCCAAACATTGCGTTTTTACTTTTATTGCTTTGCTTTTTATTGTTTTGTTTGTTTCTTTATATTTATGGTAATCATAACAGACAGTATTTATATGCAGTTCATTTCTAGTTCTTAACAATCCTGTTTTTTTTGCACACAACAAGCAACCTTTTTGGTAATATAGTAGATGCAATGAAATGGATTTCATCTGGTCATCTGTTGACCTCCTGCATCAAATCAGATCAGATGGAGAGCTTTGATGTTGGAGTGCGTCTATCTTGAACCTCAAAGGATTATTCATGAGCTTTCAGTTATAAACACCTATATCATTGGGTCAAAAGACCATTGCAAAATAAATTGTCACTGGATGATGCAGGATACAGTGACCTCATCAAACTTTACATATAGCACACATTGCAGCAATAGTAGTGGTATTGTAGTATTATGCTGTTGTGAACACTGACTGAATTGTTTTAGTTAACTGGTTTGTTCAGCAAGCAGCAAACGTTATGAATGATTCATTTGATGTCATGAGTCTCTAATAATTCATGGTTCTTAGTTAAGGTCTAATTCATCATGTATTAATGCTGCATGTTTTCTACTATACATTTTTCAATGCTTAAAGAAGTTTGACAGGATAAGAGAGTATGCTGTGTACACATTCAGATTATGTTGTTATCCACTTTATGGCTTTTAAGCCATTTCCCTAAAGTGAGGAATTATTTGAGTTGTTTTAGGTTTAAGTAATAAACTTGTGTTTGATGTTAAAAGCAACTTGACAGCACGTCGCCTGAGAGTTCTCATGAAATGACAGTCTGTATATTAATGTTCAAAATGGAAATGTATCAGCAGCGGTAATATTTAAAGTGCCAGCCACCCAATTTCTTTCAGATCAATGAATTTAAGATGTGGCATATGTTCAGGCTTCACCTCTTCACAGTTACCCCACAACATCTTTGGTTCAGCATAATATTTAAAGTAATATTATAATAATAATAATAGTAACAGTAACAATAAAGACATCTGCACATGTGTTAAATCGTTAAGAACTTGTTTTTTTTGTTTTTTAAATTAAGGAATACACCCCTCCCGCTATTGCAGTACCATAACAGATTTTAAAATAACCATCATCTGTTGGTCTGGCAACAATTACTTCTCTAAGATGATTGTCTTCTTGTCGATGTGTTAAAACACACCTGAACGGTTCAGACCAGCAAACTGCTAAAACTTCTGCTTTTATAGAGGTGTTCTTGTTGATGATGATCAGTTAATCAGAGGAGCTAGATTAACACCTGACTGCACTCTTAAGTCCTGTGTTATCACTAAGGGTGTCCTAACTTTGTCACACACGACTTTTCCATTTTGGCTTTATTTTTGTTAAATAAATGTCATTGTAATGTTGTTGTTCATCTGAGGTTTTATTTTCCAAACTTATGACCTGCCAAAAACCAGATAATTATTTAGTGTAATTCAGTAGAGTGTTCTAACTTATTTACATGGCTGTGTGCGTGTGTGTGTATACAGTATGTATATATATATATATATATATATGCAGTGAGTACGGAAAGTATTCAGACATCCTTAAATCTTTCACTCTTTGTTATATTGCAGTCATTTTCTAAAATCATTTCAGTTTTTTTCATTATTAATGTACACACAGCACCCCATATTGGCAGAAAAACACAGAATTGTTGACATTTTTGCAGATGTATTAAAAAAGAAAAACTGAAATATCACATGGTCTTAAGTTTTCAGACCCTTTGCTCAGTATTTAGTATAAGCGCCCTTTTGATCAAATACAGCTATTTTTCAGTCTTACAGTCTTTTTACGAAAGATGCAACGAGTTTTTCACACCTGGATTCGGGGATACTCTGCCATTCCTCCTTGCAGATCCTCTCCAGTTCTGTCAGGTTGGATGGTAAACAATGGTGGACAGACATTTTTTGGTCTCTCCAGAGATGCTCAATTGGGTTTAAGTGAGGGCTCTGGCTGGGCCATTGAAGAAAAGTCGAGTAAAAAGAAAGAGTTGTTGTGAAGCCATTCCTCCGTTATTTTAGCTGTGTGGGTCATTGTCTTGTTGGAAGGTAAACCTTCGGCCCAGTCTGAGATCTTTCCCTCGATTCCCTCAGTCGTCCTGTCCCTGCAGCTGAAAAACACCCCCACAGCATGATGACGCCGATGACACCATGCTTCGCTGTTGGGACTGTATTGGACCGGTGATGAGCAGTGCCTGGTTTTCTCCTCACATACCGCTTAGAATTAAGACCAAACAGTTCTATCTTGGTCTCATCAGACCAGAGAATCTTATTTCTCACCATCTTGGAGAAATAGTTGTATTGACTAAAGCTGTATTGACTGCATTGTCTTATTTACTACCATGCGAGAAACAAAGTAAAGCTTGGTTAGCCGCATGAGGTAACACTGGGCAAGAGGATGAGAAGGATCAAAGTTGGCCTTTACAGTTTGCCTTCACACTTTTACAGCATTTAAAGCAGTTCATTATAATAGTAGTTAATAATATTTGGGTAGTTGACACATAAAAATTGGACTGCATTCTATGGTGACAGCAAAAATCTAGAAACTTAATATAAAAATAACATGAGAAAAATGCAGCTTCATTTTTAGAGTTACAAATAGCATGGTAGAGGTTTATCTTAAATGTTTTTTTTACATTTTTGCTGTCACACCATAGGACATATTTATACATCAACTAGCCATCTGCAGAATATACTGTTTTCTCTCACAGTATATTCACATTCTCTTACATGTCCATCTACAATTTCAGATGGACGTCACTTGGTTGTTTATGTACTCAGAACTGATTGTATGTTTGTTTGGCTCATTCAAAGTCAATCTTTGTACGTTATAATGAGGCTGTGTTTGCACTGCAGGTCAGAGAGAGCAGGGATGCAGAGACGGCGAAGAGGTGCTTGGCTGCGATAGAACAGTGTGCACGTACAAGAGATGGAAACCTATTGGAGCTCGCCGTGGAGGCAGCAAGAGCCCGGTGGGTCTGGCTTTGTGAGGTCTAGATGTCAAGTAGTTTTTATAATGATTGAATTCACCCAAAACACCTTAGCAATCACATGGGAAATTGCCTACAACTTTTGACTTTTGTGTGTGGCATTTTTTTCAGCAGCAGATTGGGGATCATACACTTTGTACACATAGAATGTGTTTTTTACTGCATTGCAAACACAAATTCAATCATATAACAATCAAATTCCAATAGAGGAATTGTTTTGTATCGTACGGTGTGATTATGTATGCATTAAAGGATTCTATTGGATTCTGTAGGTGCTCAGTTGGGGAGATCACAGATGCCATGAAATCTGTTTTTGGGGAGCACAAGGCCAGTACCCGCATGGTGAGTGGAGCTTACCGCAGTGAATTCGGCGAGCATGAGGAGATAGCACTGGCGCATAACAGGTAGGAGCTTGAAGATTCCTGCAACTGAGTGTGTATACTTCCCTTTTATATATATTAATTATATATTTGAGATGCTTACCCAATTGGGCTTTGGGGTTACATTTTGTAAATGGGTTAGATTACTTTGTGCCAGGCTCACTGCAGGTGTTTTGACCAATAATGTGGTCTCTAAACCTATGAGTATTTTTTAGGAGTTGCCTGCAAGGAAGTCCTCTATCACCTGCATTACTGATCCTTGTAATAGAACCATTCACCATACGTGAGGAAGCATAATGACGTTTATGGAATCGTCTGGAACATAAATTAGCATTATTTGCAGACAATGTAATATAGTTCCTGAGTAGCTCTTTACCTGCACTTCTAGTTTTGGAAAAATATCTGGATTTAAAGTTAATCACTCCAAATCATTAGTAATGTTACTTAACAAATCAGAGAGGAAAAATAGCCAAACTTATGCTTCTTCAATCCAATAGATAATTTTAAATATATGGGTATGAAAATTGTGGTTGAGGTGAATGCTAAAATAAATGTTGACTGATTTTGGTAGATACTATCTCATCAGTAGTATTCTAGAAGTCTTTACCCATCTTAATGATTGGCAGGATAAATATCCTAAAAAATAAATATATATCATATATTTCTTTATTTGTTCTGAAATATCACACTACCTCGCCCCTTTTAACAACATTATTTGGCAAAATCAGGGTCCCAGACTATGTCAATCTGTATAATATCTACCATTTGATCGAGGAGAACTTAAATCCAAACATCCACTGGTTTTACTCGGCAGCTAAGCCTTTTTTTTATCTGAAAGGAGGGGAATCCTGTTCTATAACACCAAGATTATCAGTGTATTTATAACTGTATTCAGCAGACCACAATATTCAATATTTAATCCTTATAAACAATTTAATATAAATACATCCTGGTCACATTTCATTCCTATTTGTTATTTTTGAACCAGGAAATGTGATGCAGGATTTCGGATGTGGGCTAAAAAAAGTGGATGAGGAAAGTACAAGACATGTACAATATTTATGTCCCGCTTCACTTATATTGGCACCCTTGGCAAATCTGAGCAAAGGTGGCTGTGAAAATAAATAGCATTGTTTATCATTTTTATCTTTCATTCAAAATAATCACAAAATTCTAACCTACCATTTAAGTGAAACTATTGAAAATGGGGAGAAAAACAATACATGTTGGGCACAATTATTGTCACCCAATTATTGCTACGTCCTTTTTCCAAGATAACAGCTCTGAATTTTCTCCTGTAATGCCTGAAGAGTTTGGAGAACACCCGATAAGAGAAAAGAGACCACTACTTCATCAGAGCTGTTTGACTTTTTTCTTTAAAGGTTTTCTGACCCTGAGACTCAACTATTTTCTCCAATTCTCCAGCTGTGATCCTTGAAGAGTCTTTAGCCACTCAAACTCTACTCCTCGCTGTGTTTTAGGATGATGTAGACACACGCCCTCTTCCAGGCAGCTTCGTAACATTTTATGTTGATTTAAAATTTCTTTATTATTTCCCTGGAATTCTAATGGAATTGATCAAGCTTTTCTTAAAGCCACTTCACTAATTTGTAAAGCTCAATTATCTTTTGCAGCATATAAGAAATATATTCTTTGGTTTTTCTCACTGTGTTTAAGGGATAAAGGGATTTTGGGATTTGTTTTCCGACCTACTGTATATATATTTCTGTGAAACAGGAAGCCAGGGCTGGATATTTCATAATCGTAATCATGTTCATAATCACCCTGGAGTGCTCAAAATTGTGAATATGAATTGGAATACACTTCAGAGATATTTTACTCATATAGAATTCTAGGGGTGCAAATAATTGTGGTCAACAAGTATTGGAGAAAAAAAAATTTTTTACAATGAGATTTTCTCATTTCAATTGTTTTAATGCAATGGTAGGTTAGAATTTAGTACATTTTTTTTTAAACAAAAGGATAAACAATGCCGATTTATTGCTCCGATTTACCAAGGGTGCCAATATTAGTGGAGGACACTGTATACTGTATATATACTTTAGAAATATAAATACCCCTCCATAATAAAGAGAACTTGCAAAATCACAGGAGGATCAAATACTTATTGAACTCAATGTGTGTGTGTTTGTTTGTGTGAATTGATGATAAATAAAGATGACTCGGGCAGGGAAAAGCTCAGAGATCCCGCTGTATTTTTGTCTTTGCGTGTCTTAAGGATTGTATGCACTCTGATTAAAACATATTTACCCACCCCTATCTTACCACAGACAGCATGAAAGCAAATATGGGATTGTGACCATAAAAACAACATTAAATTATGAATATTTAACACCAAACCTATAAAAGATCCAGATCTTACAGCCTGAACATTTCCTAGAATTTCAGGGTGCATTGTACATTTAGTGTTTTTCAGTTTCGATTTATATATTATTTCAACTTTAAGTTACCAAAAACAGCTTTATTTCAGTTACTGAAAAAAGTAACAACTAACCAACCACAGTATCTTTACAGGAAAAGCTATGTCATATAGTTCTAAACCCGTGTGATTTTGTTTCAACACAAAATGATACAGAAGCATCATAAAAGTATTTGAAGCTTCATAAGTAACTCGATGCTGTGTGTTCTTGTTTCTCAGAGTCGTACAGTTTAAAAAACATGAAGGTAGAAATCCCCGTCTGCTCGTGGCCAAAATGGGACAGGATGGTCATGATAGAGGGGCGAAGGTCATAGCCACTGGATTCGCAGACCTTGGGTTTGATGTGGATGTCGGCCCACTTTTCCAGGTATGAAAGATGCTTTAACAGTGGTTTTTGCATTTATATTTTCATAGTTTTTGTCTCTATATGTGGCTAGCCTTTCTCAAGTGTGATTAAATATATCTCTTCTCCTCTCTGAAAGTCATCCACGTGATAAAGATCCTTAAGAAATCAGCTCATGGATCTCATTTTATTTCAAATGTATTTATCTCGCACATTTAAGCACCCAATGTTCCTTTAAGAGCAAAGTCTATCATCAATTAAGAGATCCTTTCTTAACCATGAACATCAAAACATTGACTGTGAAGATCAAAAGCATACCTCAGAGTTAAGCTCCCACTTCTCTACAGTTTTCGGGAAAAAAAAAGAATAATCCGGTTTTCTCATTTGTGCTCCATGAATACTCATTCGTCCAAAACGTGTCTCTTAGACCTCAATGTAAGGCTTAACAAAGTTTTCAATGTAATTGAAACAAGTCTCTTCTGCTAATAAAGTTTACATACAATAAAAAAGTAATACTGTGAAATATTATTCCACTTTAAAATAACTCTTTTCTATTACTCCATCATCAGTCCTCAGTGTCACATGATCCTATATATAATACAATATAATAGAAATTCACACCAAGACAATAAAAGTAGAATTCCTTTTAAAATCCTTGCAAGCCAGGATGCCCTCTAAGAAAATGGCTTGTATGGTCACCCTATTTTATTCCAGCTGATGAACGATAAAAGCTTGGACAGACATCCCACCTTTAAACGGCTCAAGCATTCGAAGTCACAGATGACAAAAGTGAAGTGCATCCCTGTGGAGACTGATACAGCAATGATTGTAGTTATTGTTTTTATGCCTGTCATTGCACTTAGATTTTTCTTTGTTGTGTCTGTTCCTATAACAAAAGACTCCGCTGGAGGTCGCCCAGCAGGCTGTGGATGCGGACGTGCATTGTGTGGGTGTCAGCACACTGGCAGCTGGACACAAGACGCTTGTGCCCGAGCTCATCAAAGAGCTATGTAACCTGAACCGGCCCGATATCATGGTGATCTGCGGAGGGGTCATACCACCACAGGTAACACCTGCCTCCTGATAGACAGCTGGACATATGAGCACAGGCACACTGTGAACTGAATTACAACAAGAAAATCGCTCTGAAATTTGCCTCTCTAAAAAAATAGAGTATGGACATTGATGTCAAATAAGTAAACAACTTTAAAGCAGGTTTTTTCAGTTCGTTGATGGTGTGGTTACTTTGCGTTTATAAGAGAGGTCACCCAAAAACGAATATTTTGAACAGATGTTTGTTTTTGCACAGTGCATTCTTCTTTATATCATCTACATCTTAGCCTTGCGTTGTAAAGAGGATTCTTTTTCTGAGCCATGAAAGGGAGCTGTTATCTTTGTTTTGACATGGTCAACATTCAACTTAAATCATTTGTTCAGAACCTGTTATGCTTTGACAGTGATGTAGATTAGACTCTACTGAACATTCACAGTGTGTAAGGAAGCGATAAGAAATTTTTAATGGCAGAAATGTCATTTTTTCCCCCTTCTTTTTACCATTTGAATCTCATGTCAAAAAAGTCTGATTACATTTTTGTATTAATGAAGCAGAAAGTCACAAAAGGCCCCATGTTACATTGATTTAATCTTGATTAAGGGTTGTTCAGAATGATGTGCAGCATAGTCTGCTTATGCCTGCAGACTAACAAAACGATCCAAAATCAATATAATAATCAGTCTGACCTTTGCCAAATCTATATATTATATATACTTTTTTTAATCTTCAGCCAGGAGATGAAATAAATTTGCATCCGGGTCATTCATTTATGTGTAGGTCAAACTCTCAGTGGGGAGTAATTAGGACCTGTATAAGGTCAGTCTGCACATTCCTACATAATGATCTCTTACCTCATGGAGCAGCCTGTATGCATGCAATTATTTGTTGCTGCGTGGGAGCACCGGCAGCTGTGTTGTTTTTTTGGACTTGTGCATGAATGCATGATGGATTCTTGAGTTGGTGATTGGTTGCTTGAGGTCTGTAGTCTCTAGCTCTTTAGATTCCTTGCCTGAGTGTCATTATTGTTGTTGTTGTTGATTATGGAGTGTTAGCATGTAGTGAGTGTGAGCAGATGGAGGTGAAGCCTCGGTAATTGAAGCAGACATGAAAATCATTTTAATGCTGTTTGTACTGTATCGGATCGGTCAGGTAGATTTCACTAGCATTTGGCGTGACGGTTAAAATATACACTGTGATGTAATTTGTTTTGAAAGAGAGGGTTTGAATCAGTGGTTCTCAGTGGATGGGTCTTGAGCCAAGTACTGAGTCATGCTGAATGTAAATAATAAAATGCAGATGATTATATAAGCATACCTAGTTTAGATAGGAGTTTCTATTTTTTGTTGTTGATGTCAAAATTTGTGCATCCATTCAAACTCTACAGTACTTTTTTATTAATATGTTTTACTGAACTAAGTCACAATACAATTTGATTAGCATGATTTTAAGATGTAATGCTTAATTTTGATTTATTTTATTTTCAAAATACTAGGCATTTATTATTTTATATTTTAATGCTTGCATATGCATTATATATGTTAGTATTAAAAATACATGATAATTCTACATGTTATACTTGATGGAATTATATACCACGTAATGTATAGTATTTTATATGTGTGTGTGTATATATATTATACATTATATTGTATGTACAACAGTATGTACATGTATAGCAGCATATATTATTTTCTCTCACCATTTTAATACTTTCTATTTTGTGCATTCTATTTTAGTTCAAGACTGTAACTATTTATGACTGTGATTGACATTGTTTTATCAAAAACCAATTAGTTAGACTTAATTAGTTTTAATATGTGTTGCAATATGTGTTGCAAAGCACTAGATACGTTTTAGGTTCAGTACACAATTCAATTCATACGTTTGTTAATCATGAAATGACATAAAGTAGTTCAGTTGATGCTTTCCTTGATTCGATTTTCTCATATTTTTTCAGGACTATGAGTTCCTGTACAAGAGCGGCGTCAGCTGCATCTTCGGCCCAGGGACCAGAATTCCACAAGCAGCGGTGGAAGTTCTTGACAGCATTGAAAAAAGCCTGGAGAAGAACCGACAGGCCATGTAACCACACATGCTACATGTTACACATGTAGAGTAATCACACTAACATCTAAATGCACTTCAGCTCAAGACAACCATTCATCAGGTTCCTGACGGAGAAAAAGTAAAACAAATGTTTGATATTCCAACAGTTATCACTACATGGTGTAATAAGTGTGAAATCGAACCTCATCAGAGTTGTGTTTGATTGAAAACATGAAAAAAATCTTTGATTTTATCTAAAATGTGTATAGTTTGAAATAATGCATTAAAGTCAAAATGTTGATGTGGTCATCAGCGCTTTTCTTACATCACCATTTGCCATTTCAGCTCATAATTTCATAATCTTCTGAAGCTGTTTTGTTGTTTTATTCAACAGTAGAAAACACCATAAGCACAGGAACTTAGCTTCTTAGATAATGTATTTTCTATATACAGTAATAGAAGCTTTCTGTCTTTTCTCAAGTTTAGACTTACTGACTTATTGTGCAAGACATTGTGCATGATCTCTATCTTATTGAGACCATCTGTTTCAGCTTTCAGTAGAAATAAGCATGTGGATGTTGATTATATGTCTACTCTATCTATATGAAGTTCATATGAAACCCTTGGTGATATGAAAGTGAGCGGCCACATTCTGTGATGGCTTTTTGGCTGATTTTATTGTTACTGATTTGTAATGCACTCATAAACCTTGCTTTAAATATAACAATGCTAATGTGAAGGAATCACAGTTTAAGGAATAGTTCACCCAAAAAACTGAAAAAGCTCAATGGCTTGAAGGTGAGTAAACCTTTGGCAAAGTTTTAATTTTGCGCAAACTGTTCCTCTGGGTAAACAAGTTGCTTTATCCGGGTACTTTTTCAAATTAATTTTTTTGGAAGGAATTTCTTGGTGTCTATCATCCTAAACAGGAGCAAATATCAGCAGTCACTTCAAATGATCCTCACGTTAAAGACCACCTGCCATCGTGTTTAGACCCCATGTAGCGTTTGTCTGCTGTGACAGCATAAAAAAAAAAAAAAGCTTACCAAAAAAAAAAAAATGCCTCTAACTTGATTTTTCCAAACAACAACAAAATGATTATGACAGAAATGTAATTCAGTTTGACATTTTGTTCACATGTCTCATGGGACTTGCTGTGGGCCTGTTTATGTTGTTAACGGGTTTATGCAACAGTTTAAGAATATTTTTCAAATATATAAATGTATATAAAGTGTTCCCTGACAGACATTTGAATAACATTCAGCAAATGTTTTGTGCATTTTTTGATGGTGTGTTTGTGTGTAAACCCAACCTGATCTCACAGCAATTCGTACGTATTTTACGAGGTGGCTAATTCGTACGAATTTGTACGACCTCACTCGTA
>JAUCMT010000048.1:17778136-17795451 GCA_032357475.1 Enteromius thamalakanensis
TTCTGACTTTTTTATCTCGCAATTCTGACTTTTTAACTCACAATTCTGACTTTTTTATCTCGCAATTCTGACTTTTTAACTCGCAATTCTGACTTTTTTATCTCACAATTCTGACTTTTTTATCTCGCAATTCTGACTTTTTAACTCACAATTCTGACTTTTTTATCTCGCAATTCTGACTTTTTTATCTCGCAATTCTGACTTTTTAACTCGCAATTCTGACTTTTTATCTCGCAATTCTGACTTTATTATTCTGACCAATTGCAAGTTTATATTGTTTTATTCAGTGGTGGAAATGGGCTTCCATATTATTCTATACAGTTGTAGAACTACAAAATGCACCAATGATAATTTATGCATTAAGCAGACACTTTCATCCATGCAACTTACAAAAGAGTAACAAAAGCAATTAGTAACAATATTCATAAAATGCATTGTCTCAGCGTAAAAAAAAAAGAAAAGAGAAATTTGCCAAGTAAAAATATAGTGGGGATTTTTTTTTTATAAACAACTTGATATTTCAACTTGACAACTAGAAAATAAAACTTTAATTTGCTTTACATATACCTACCCTCGGGCATCCATGTTTATTTCATTTATTTTTATATCAACAGATTAGGAAAAATTTTGCATCACATTACTTGCTCACCAATGGATACTTTACAGTGAATGGGTGCCGTTAGAATGAGAGTCCAAACAGCTGATAAAAACAGCACAAGGAGCCCACACCTCCCCATTTCATCAGCCAATGTCTTGTAATGTGAATACCTGCATCTTTGTAATAAATAATTCCAACACTAAGAAAATGTTCACTTTAATTAAACCAATACTTCTGGCTAACCTATGAATCCTCTATATTGGTTTCTAGAGAGAAATATGCTCAGATTAAGTAATGTTTATAAGCCAAAACAGTCCAACCTAAACACTTCTAAAGAGTATGTCCATAAATGTTATATATATATATAATTTTTTAAATATGTAAATATGTCTTATATATGTTAATATGTTGTACCTGTCTTGTATGAGTTATTAAGGATAAAAGCATCAACTACTGTTGAAAGCCTCTGATGCTCTTGGGTTTTATATCACATTCAGGTGGGGATGAATAGATCTTATTGCATAATAGCATTGAAACAGTAAATCAAACAGACTCACCAACATGAGCCGGCGCTGCATCTTTATCATGCTGGGGATGTGGTTCTTGTCGTCCATTGACTTGTAGGTGATGTATAGTTTCAGAGCGATAGCAGAGTAGCACGAGACGATGATGATGCTTGGAAGGATGAGGTTCATCAGGAAAATGGTGATAGTAAAAGACTGGCTCTGTTCCTTTATGTCCCTCCAGGCTAAAGTACAGGACAGGCCAAAGGGCTCCGGGCCATATTTTCCCCAGCCAATTAAAGGAAAAATAGCCCAGAGCAGCGCATATAGCCATGTAGTTGCCACGAGGATCTTTGCGCTCCTTTTGCTGATTTTCTCTTCTATGAAAATAAACAAGACAGTTAAAACTTAAAATGAAGATCTGAATGCAAAAGCAGTTTTTATATGTTGCTCTTTTATTTATGTTTAGTAGCATTTTATTTTCTTTCTTAAAAGAATAATTTAAAATAATCTAGTTTTATTGAAACATTTTTTAGCTGCTTTTTGTATCAGGATAGCCTGTTGTTTGTGGTTGTCAAAATGTGCAATTTGTTTATTTAAAGTTCTGTATTTTTGTGCTTGTTTTCCAATAAAAGAGCAAATTTATGAATCTGTATGGGTTGGCTGTGGCTACAGTGATAAACAATGTAAATTATTTAGTTATTATTTCTGTATATTTTAGTATGTTTTCATAAAAGTATATTTTACAAAAGTATTTTTTTGTGATGCTTACATTTTGGATTTGTTTCCCCTTTGTTTTAAACAAAATAAAATACAAATTACAAATTACAAAATACAAAATACATTTTTCAGTCATTTTTTTTTTTTTTTATAGCTGTAGGTGGCCTTTTCCAGATTATAGATGCACACATAAACTAAACCGACATCTGGTACTAAACACAAACATGAATAATAGATTGTTTCATTTTATAAAAACATGAGTGGAGCTTGCTCATGCAAAAATAGCCAATGTGATGCTGAAGTGCTCCAGCTGGTTGTGCATTGCTATAATATTCCTAGAGTGTTCTGGGTGGTTGTTAGGGCATCCCAAATGGTTGCTGTATGTTTTTAGGGTTACATTTAACATGCTTACTTTATGGGATATTCTGGTTTTAGTATCTCTGGCCCTCAGGCAGTTTCAAGGCCCAGGCAGTTTTAAGCCCCTGTTGTTCCTGATGCGTCCATTAGGCTATACATATGCAATAATCGCTAAAGTAACCCCTCCCCCACACCTAAACCTACCAAACCTAGGGGAGTCATAATCTAGCAGGTGTTCAAAATTCGGCACTACAGCGGGATGGTTATTAATGAAGTTTTGAGCGTCGGTTTGATCATTTCACCATATATCCGTCTCCCCCTATTGGACGCATCAGGAACAACAGGGGCTTAAAACTGCCTGGGCCATGAAACTGCCTGAGGGCCGTAGATCTGCCTTGCTCCAAGTCTGCAGCCTCCCCATATAGGTTTGTCTGGCAAAAATAACAAACAATAAATCCTTTTGTGTCTCTCCACATCAGTTATTACTGTCAAGTTTCATTTCAATAATACAGTGTTTGTCTTCCGGCATGAAACAGCCAAAAATCTCTATTAAGTTAGCTTTACTCAATTGTCATGTTGAGTTTCTGTGTAAATGACAACTATCTGCTGCTACAGAGCTCCCTAGCAGCTCTCTGCGAGAACATGACATCTTACACAGCTGAAACCAGATCACTCCCTCGGTCAAACTGAAGCCATGCTTTGTTATGTTTTAGTGGAATAAACCAGAAATGACTAGATGTCTTTTTGGAGCATGTCAGCTGTAAGAGATCACTACTGATGAACACACTTTCTGCGTCTTAGCAGATATCTCATTTGTTTAAACTGCAGAAGGGAAGTATTATATTATGTTTTAATTGGATTTGTTATTGTTGTTATAAAAGACATTATCACAAACACTGTTGATTAAGCTTAACTTGCACTTGAAATCTTCATTCATAGGAATTTTCTAATCGTATAAAAATAAAATATTAGCTGATAACATGCTTTAGACAAACCTCTGTACTTGTGACATGTACATCATTGTCATTCTTAAAAGAAATTAAACATGGTAAGAATGGATAATTAAACTTTTAATAACCCTGAGGTTGTGCCATTCATTAGAAATGCATGTAGCAATTAGAATAGAAAAAGGTCCAAGGATATAGCCCAGAGGAACTTACTGGGTGACTGGAGCGTTAAAGACACAATGAAACGAACAATAGCCATAATTGTCAGGGTCATCATGCTAGCTGCTCCAAAGAAAAATCCCATCAGGCCATAGTACACACAGGTGACATCTCCTCCTATCCAGTGGTGGTTCCATGCTGAGGCTACAGCCAGTGGGTACATGGTGACGGCTGCTCCCAGATCTGTCACAGCAAGATTCACACTCAGAAGCTCAGGGGGTTTCATGTGGTTTGACCGCTTGTATGCCATCACAAGAACCATAAAATTCCCCACAATGGAAAGAATTGCTGCATGTGAAGAACAAAGAGAAGACAACACAGAGAAAGAATTAGGTGCATATACTCCTGTCATTACTTCAGTCTTGGGTACATAATCATTCAGAAATCACTTATTATTAATGCTGAAAACTGTTGTGCTGCTTAAAATGTTTTTGTAAACTGATTTTAGATTTAAGATCAGCATTTTGTGTGACAGTTAAAACTTGTCAACCTTAGCTTTATTAAAAAGTTAAAATGTTTATATTAATTCATATTGTGCATTACATTTACCTTATCCTTGTGTCCTAATTTCGTGTCTTTGCCTCACTTTTACCTTAGTAAGCTCTGTGTCATCTTGACTCCTTACATTACATTCTTGTTTGTTGGTGTAGTCATCACCAGTTTACATTAGTCCTTTCCTAACCAAACAGGAGATCTACACTGCATTTGTAAGCATAGAATAGCTGTGGGAATTACATTTACTGTATGTGTTTTGTAGACACTTTACATGAAGGCAATTATATAATATTTAAGACATATGTATTTTAATCACTTCATCTATTCAGGAATTGAACCCATGACCTTGGAGTAGCGTTACTCTATAGCTTAATTGACCCTCTACTGCATAGCGTTGCCCTCAGGCAACAGAAGGTTTTCTTAATTAAGCACCATTTTTATTACATGTTTTTTTTTTAATAAACATGAATAACGAGCACTCTCTCCACCTTTAATATCAAGACTGAGGTGAGACCCTTGAGCAAGGCACCATTCCCCCAACTGCTCCCCGGGGGCCACAGGACTGGCTGCCAACTGCTCTGTACTCTTTGTGTAGCCGGTGTGCAGGGGCGTAGCAAAATGCAAAATGCTCCTATCCCAATCCCAGATGTGAGGTTGGATCCTACAGCTCACTGGATCATCATGAGTAAGAAGACTCCACAAGCTAAATGTTGGAAGTGTAATAAGATCTACACAAGATCTACAAACTGCTTCGAAAGTGAACAATGCAAACATGTGTGTTTTTAAAAGAAAATGGCCACTATTTGTTGAATTTGTATGGACTGACAACTCATTTTGGTAAAATAAGATATTTGTTAAAGCATATTAGAAGTGGACAAATGTCAGTTAAATATTGAAAATAATTTTCAGTTCAAAAGAGTACCTGTTCCCTCAAGTTACCTAATAAATATTGATTCAATATAACATTTTTCTCTCTTTTTTTTGATTTTGTAAATCTGTAATCTTAAATCTTCCATAAAATTTAGATTAAATTAAAAAAAATTTGAGCAAAAATATAAAACCTTGTGTACTTCTTGCGCAACAACATATTTATGTACCTTACTGCATGTTTTCAACCCAGCATAGCACAGGTTCAACTTATACCCAAATTTGGACTGTTTTGTCAAACTATAGTTACACAGGATTCAAACTGGAGCTCCTCAACTTTCAAGAACACCTTCATAATTTGTGAGCTACTGAATAAACCTACTTTCTTTGAAAAGATATAAAGTTGGATATGTGCGATGCTAATGTTAAAAAGCATCAGTTTTCAAATATCCCAGCATATTAATATTGTTTCAAAGCGATAACATAATATTCTTCAGGAAATTCTGTACATTTGTGTGAAAAGGAATAAAAGGTGTTTTAAGTTTTAAAAAAGTTTTACTGCTTCTAGTGTTCATTTCTTTTGGAAACTGCTGTGATATGTACTTGTTGGTACATATCTGTCTCTCGCCATGAGACCAGGTAGCATGGAACTGTAATCTTATATAATTGTAAAAAAATATTTTAGAATCTCTTTGCATTGTGTCCTTATTTTTATTACTGTAAAAGTGAAATCTAGTTATTTCTTTCATTACTGACTATTGTTTTTATTTTTATGCTTCCTTGAATATAATAAATAAATCAATTTCTATTACTGCATCATACAGTACAGAATCAACACACATCAAATACAATCTTATGAGAAATTTTCAATAAATCTCAAACAAGTTTTAAGTTTGGTTTCAGTTTCATCCCATATACTGTATGAGCTTGCATTGCTGAATGTTACTAGTTACATTGTCAGATTTGATCTGTGCTGGTGCAATCCTTTATCCTTCTTCTTTGCTGAACATGTGGATCGCATTTAATCTGTAGTCGTATGTTTGAAAGCATTACATCTAGGATCTCCCTGCAGCAGAAAATAGAGGCATTTCTCTCTAACTGCAACAGTACATCTGCTCCACTAAAATTGACAACATCTTACTGTGCAAGGAACACACAGTCTAAAGGGAACAGAGCATTCAGCTGAGCCTTAAGTGTAAAGTGTGAATAAGTCATTTGCCATAATCTTCACCCATTATCCTCAGCTTCTAAATTGGTTCAGCGCTACCTCTGTCAGCTCTGTTGGGGGTTTATCAAACACTTGCAGTTTGGAATAGATTGTATAGAGGACATCTCCAATTGCAAAGACTATTTCTCAAAGCAACCAAATGATGTCACATCAGTGTCAAAGCACTTTGATGAGGGATTTCTGCAGATATACCCTTTCTCACTGTGAAAAAATGGACTCAAAAAAATGAAACAACCTTGAGTGGTATATACAATTTGCTCTGGTGACCTGGACGTCTCAGGTCATGCTTTATCTTTTCAACAATGCTTGTGCAAAGATAATAGAGACTCACTATCAGCCTCTTCACCCTTAAAGTAATAACATGGATGATTACTTTTCTCTTGCTTCTGAAAAAACTGCATAGTCCACAGTTAAACCTGCATACTGATCAGCTAAAATAAGCCTGCTCTCTTTACAATTATATACTGTATACTCATGTTACTGTATCTCAAATTCCACGACACAAATCTTGAATTCTCTACAAAAATACCAATTGAGTGACAACTAATGGAAGAAAATGAGAGCATGCCTTCATGTATCAGTTCGGGAGCAGGGGAAACAGGGGCACGTTGTCACATAAATAAACACTAGGTGCAAACAGCCTGTCTTATTGGCTGAGGTTATTTACACTAACTCAGCCATCCAGCGTGTTATTGGGCTAGTCAAAAATTAAGAGGTAATAAATTGTGAGATCCTGTGATGCAGTGTTATGCAATGAAACCAAAAATTGTATTTCAGCTTTTTTATACAATTACAAATTTCAAATCACACTAGAAAATAACTTAATTTTAATAATAATGAAGGAAATAATCAAAAAGTTGAAAATAAAGTATTTGGTAGGTTTGGGTAAGTGTAGGGAGGGCTTTATCATCTCAATAAGGCATCCTTGTATAGATTTATGCTATACATTATACTGTTATATAAAGTATTACAATACTGAGGTGCAGATAATTACTATTTGCAATAAGTAGTAGCGCTTAGTGGCCTAGCATCTATTGCTATTTGCGAAAATAGCATCTAATTGCTAGACCTTAAGGCTATTTATACAGTGCAAATAACCGCTGCCAAAAAAAGAGAGTTAATTGAACACACAATATAGGGGGGCATATTGTCACAATAAAATAAAATATAAACAGAAAGACTGTTTGACGCTCAGGCTCTCTGTAGCCTATAGATATTAAGAGAGCGAACTGAATGAATAATTGAAAAAGATGTTAAAGTATGAGAGAGCTGATTAAGTCAAATTAACATACAAAAATATCACGTGATTGTTGTGGACAAACAGCCTATTTCAATAAATCAACTGCATACTACATTTAGAAAACACAGTTTTTTTGCATTTGCTTGTTGAATTGTATATTAAATTAATGAGCTATTCCTACCTGATTTAAACTATTTTTGTTTGTTGGTAGCATATAAATAAAAAGTACAGTACTGATCGTTTATCTTCTCTGCGTTTTCCAAATAACATCCCCGAGTCAATTACAGTATAGGCTGCGTAATAAGTTTCAGGAATTATTTTGGAAACAAACAGACTACAGGTTACGCTCCAGAAACCAAGAAAGTTGGATATCCAGTAACGCAATCTTACCAATGAACAGCAGGAACGCACCAACTCCATAATCCACCGCGGGTGATAACTTAGAGGAATAAACATCCATTAGGACAAATGAGAGGGACAAAAAAGCTGTTAATTCCCAGAAAGGAACGCGCTCGACATGGGGATTTGGGAAAAGTTCAAGAAATAGAGGCACGCGTCGTGCAATTCCACTGAAACAAGAAGGTATAGATGATCCTGCTGTCAGGTGTCAGAGACATCTGATGTCCAACGCGATTAAATGAAACCCCCTACAACAGACGGAAAGAATGAAGCGATGATGCTGCCCTTGCTCCGTAACTAGTAAAACAGAAGAACTCGCTATATAATGACGCACACTGAACGCCTCAATCCAGAATAACAGAACACTATATAGGTAGATACAGATTGAGAGAAAGCTAAAATAGTTTTGTCTTGAAGATTGCATTGCAGTGCATTGCTGTCACTGAACAATAGTTATAAATTGCAATCAACCATCACAAAAGAGTTGATTGGAGAAACAGAAGACACAGAAAGAAACGAGAATAGTTGATTCTTAACATTTAGGAAATCAAATCAAATTAGTGAGCTTCAGATGTCACAGTTTTTTATTATTTAAATAAAACAAACTGGGACTTCAAATTAAAACAATTAAAATATAGGCTAAGACTCAAGAGGTTCAGCACGTGTGGTTTGTGTGCACAGCAGGAATGAGACAATCAATGCAATAACAGCACAATGCTCAGAGGAGATTGTTGAGCACTGTTTATAATTAAAGCCATGTTTTTGAGATGCAATCTCACATTTATTTCTTCAGATGGCTATGGTTGAGAAATGATTAAATTAAATGATCAAAAATGATTATGGGTTATGCACTTGCATTGTAGAAACACAATTTCGGTCAATTTCTTTTTCACAAAAGGTTTTTTTGTGGCAAACAAAGGTTTTTCCTTTCTAAAAAGAAGGATAGGTAAGAAAGAGATGGTTCGTCAAAGAACAGTTAAATGATCAACAAATTGGAATGGTTCTTTGTGGAACAAAGATTTAAAAAAAAGGGTCTGCATCGCTGTTATTCTTCTTTGTTGTATGTATTGATGCATTTTAACCTTTCTGTGCAGTCACTTGCAATGCAATTTTATACTGCTGTGGACACTGCCTCCTCCAAGGGCATTTAAAAGTCCTCCTTTGCATATGATTATTTTGGTATTTTCTTAATAATACATTTGCATGGTTCGTGTAGGGTTGTCAATACCTTTGAATTATTCATAACTATTATCTCTGAATTCATTAGTAGTAGCTCACTAATGCTGCGTTCATGCCATCTCATAATTACAACACGTGACATTTCACTTTCCGAAGTCCAGACTCAAAGAAAGTGCGTAGTAGGCCAAAATTAACCAAAGGTCCAAGTCATATTACTCTCAGAAAGCTAGTTTTCAGGTTGTAATTATGAATACGGGAGCAGGTGAGGCTTTGACGTGGAAATTGTTGCCATAGAAACACATAATTCAGATAGAGTAGAATGTCACTTGTTGACATTCACGTTGTCACGTGAAGACAGCTTTATTAACTGGATTTAGCATCTTACATTCGGTGTTATGCAATATGTTGGTTTAAGCTATGTGTGGAAATTCTTAAAAAAACTTAAAAAAAAACTTTAAAAAGGAAAATCGCCTATTTGGGGCATGCCATTTTAGTCAGTTTTATATGCCTTATTATAATTGCATCAAACCTGCTGTACTTAAATTTCGCTTTTTTTGTCGCCATCTATGTTTGAAAACCTGAAATTGCTGTTCCTTGTAGAATTATATTACAGCCGGGGGGTTGTGCTCCGTGCTCTAACCTTCCTGTACATAGTAATAATAACTTGTACTTTTTGGAGTATATATTTAAAGCTGTACTTTTACTTGTACTTAAGTACAAAGTTAGCAAAATGATCTACTTCTTTAAATTGAAATCATAAAATACAGAGTTAGCCCACATTTTTAATTGATATTCAAACCTTTGATGCGTTTCAGTAGCCAATAAAGATATCCAACGTACCAATAAAAGCAGTGATATCTTAACCAGGAAAAGCTGATGAAGAACATTCTAACCGGAGCTACTTCTCATGTTTATGTCTATGGCGATTCATGCACGTATGTATCACTCCGCAGTGGTGACGACCTGACCAGGATACAATACCTCGAATATAAGCACTTATTATAAGAGTACCGTAGAAATCCGGGATATGACAGATCGGCGGCTTGAAAGCAGACTTCATGATGTACATTTCGCAAATTTTGAACAAAGAAAAAGTTACATATTGCTGCTTTAAGCCAACGAGCACTATGTTTGCGGTGCTTGAATATACACGTGCTGGGTCTCGCTTTCTCCTCTCCTCGCACCCGACTCCTGTCAATCACGCAGTCTGGATGTCCACACGGGATTGCAGGTATTCCGCATACTGTCCATTGAATCATTCCCTTGGAAATATTAAAAAAAAAACCTGGCTGCGAAGTCTCAAATAGGGCTAACACACAAAATGAACCATTTCACACTGATATTGCTTGCGCGTGCAGACAATGTGCAATCTGTGCTTTTAAAATAGAAATTGTTTCTCTTTAATCCAATATTTCACTTTGTAAAAAGTAATCAACCAAATAGATCAATGCCTGATGGAAATGCTAGTGGAAATTGTATTGGCTGAAAGTGAAATGCACCAGAATGTCTTTCAATCAAACTTTAGTTTCTTTACAATGTAAGAATGCTAGACATGTTTTGGAATGGGATTTGTTTGATTTGTACATATAAACATCTCAATCTGTCTAACTGCATCACTACATTGTACAGACATTAGGTTAAAGCCATCTGATATTTCATTTGTCAATATAAACAACTCTTAAATCACTGCTGGGGCCTGTACCATGATTGTGGCATGTGAGTTACAGGATTAGTTTTGGGTTGACAAATCTAAACCGATGAAATCAGGCATTATTGGTACCATGATGAAGCTCATTAACTTTCTTTGTTAACCCCGACTTGATCCTGAGTTAATGTAGCACATGCACATGAAAGTGTGACATTAGCACTGAGCAGCCAATCACATGCTTTTTAACTTTCATTCACTTCTTGTGAGAGAGAAATTTTAACACATTTACACAGCAAGATGAAACAATCTTTTAATGAAAGAGGAAAACTTGAGGGAAAAAAACAAACAAAAAAAGTAAGGTGTTTAGTGCTTTATATATGAAAACCTTTTTTTTTCTTCAGTTTTTGAGAAGGGTAATTTGAGGCCTGACCTGACATGCTTTGGTCTTTTGGCCAGAAAGTCCATTATACAACTGCAAAGCGAAGTTTTAATTTCCAGGGACCTCATGTATCAACGCTGCGTACGCTCACGTTTGGATTTACTAACAATGAAATCAGTGTGCGTTGGTCTGCACCAACTTCATGTATTTAATATCCAAGATGTAAGCTAACCAATATTAGTCATTTGTATCTGTTATAAATGATCTGCAATTGACCACAAACACCATTAAAGGCAATATATGCCTTAACAAAAATACATATTTTTTATTTTAATGTTTTAATATGTTGTTGCAAATTACTTCATTTTAATGTTTATAAATCCATTTAAATCCAAGAACTGGTTTGCAGGAATGAATCAGACTTTGCATCACTACTAACCACACCTGATCAAGCTAATGAATGGCTTCAGGATCACTAGTGCTGTGTCCGAAATCGCAAACTGCTTCAGTAGGTACTACATTTAAAAACCGAACGTACTACTCAACCGTTAAAACAGTAAGTACTATATAGTATGAATGTGAGTAGTATGAATGGAATTCGGACGTACTACATCCGACATATTGATGTTGTCACGCGTCGTCACAACAGCGCGAAAATTTAAACTTTTAGTAAGTCATCCGTTTATTTAGAGTGTGTTAAACAAGTTTAATTTAATCACAACAAATACAGTTTTTTTTTCCCTGAGGTGCTTACACTTAAAATGAGCTGCGTCTCCACTTTTCGTCATTTTTTAAATATGACGCCTCCTCTCCCGGAGCCTTATGGGATAGGAAAGTGTCCATGGTATGCTTGCTACAGAATTCGGCCGGAAGTAGTAGGTCATCTGGGTACTTCTCGCCTACTGTATTTGAATGCTATGAATTCGGACATACTACTCGCCTCGCATGCTGTTTTTCGCGTACTATATAGTAGGGAAGTATGCGATTTCGGACGCAGCATAGAACTTCCAAGCAGGTGTTATTTGGAGCTGGTTGGAACTAAATGGTGCGCAGCTGTGGCCCTCCAAGAATTCAGTTTCAGACCAATGAGTTAAGTACTTATTAACAGCGATTCTATGAAATCCTGAATGACAGTCCAGAGACAAACATATACAGATGTGCATTTGTTTCTCTGATGTATAATGTGTTCTTTAAAAAAAAAAAAAGTATTAAGGGATAGTTAGAAATCTGTTGTATGGAAAAATTAAGAAGCCAATTTCCACTAATATCTCTTTGGTTTCCAAATGCGGTATGAGTAATCAGATCATGTGAAAACCACTGAAAACAAGTATCTCTTGCAACAGGCCTCCTTGTGATGAAGCTTACTGGAAAATTCTATTAGATCATGGATCGGTCACACCTCCCTCCAAGAAAGTGATTTAAAGATCTGAAAGTTTCACAGGGTTTAGATGAATATTATTATCATTAACACCAATGCAAATTGGCTATGCTGTATTTATACAGTGTGGGTGGGAACATGCTGTAATTGCACTCAAGATAAATGGCTCAACAAATGATGTGGGGCGAGATTTTTAGAAACAATTATTCCTGCAATTCTGTTTGGTGATGCCAAATTGTCACAGAAATGACACACTTCTCCTTTAACTTTTAGGTTTGTGTTATTCTCATTGTCAATGTGATTTCTTGAGGTGGCATGTTCTCTTTGAACTTTCATCTAGAAGATGCAGCTCTTTCCTGTATATTGATAAAGGGCAGAGGATGTGTGAAATTCTCGCTTTTCTCTTTTGATGAATGAAAGCTAGCAGTAGAAGAAAAGAATGTAAATGTAAGCCATGTTCTTGCATTCACATCCTTTGTCATGAGACATGTTATTGGGGTTTCAATTTCATACATGGACATAACTTGTAAGTCAAACAGATTTGGAACAACATTTGAGTTATTGATGTTCTTCAGTTTTTTCAGGGAATGAGCAAACAGTTTTTTCCTTTCTCTAGCCCAGTGGTTCTCAAGGAGCCCCCCTGCTCTGCGTATTTTACATCTCTCTCTTTGTTAACGCACCTGATTTTGATAATCAGCTAATTATAAGAGAGCTCCGTGCATGAGCTGTCCTCCCAATCGACATGATCCCTACACAGTGTCCGTTAAAGTTTACTTCGGAACATTCATTCACGGATTTGCACTGTAAATAAGTGAAATTACGTCTTGCACACACTGTGCTAGATCAGGGGTATCCTCGTCCTCTCCTCGCGTCCGCCGCTCTGCGCATTTCGTACGTTTCTCTTGTCATTTGTTCTGTTCGAACGTATGCACACTGCGAAGTGGACATCACCGAATATCCCGCCATGATTCCAGTTTGAAGTGAATTTATAGGTTCCATTCAAAGTGCATTTAAGTGTGCGAGACGTAATTTAAATCATATTCACTCATTTACAGCGCAAATCTGTGAATTAATGTTCCGAAGTGAAGTAAACTTTAACGGACACTGTCTAGGGTACAATGTTGATTGGAAACACAGCCCATGCACGGAGCTCTCTTCTAATGAGCTAATTATCCAAATCAGGTGCGTTAACAAAGAGAGAGATGCAAAATACGCAGAGCAGGGGGGTGAGAACCACTGCTGTACAGTATATAGGAATAATGTGTCTATTTATTGAACGACTGTCAAGTCTTTTTTGGAGTACATCAGTAGAATATGTGTCTTTAGAAATTGCACTTGTCTCTGTGACAGGCCTAGATTCTTTAAATAGTAAGACCGTATCTGACGTCTTCTGCATCTAAAAGAATATAGTACACCTTGTACCGAGTTTATTGCCAGACTGTGCTGATATATCACATAAACTGTTTCTGATCTAGTATTTTGTAGCTGTAGTTGAAGCTGTATCCTGTGTAACAGTGCCACTCTTATCTTTGTTAGACTGAAAACATTCCTCCCTATGATGTGGTGCCGTCCATGAGGCCTGTGGTTCTGGTTGGGCCTTCACTGAAGGGCTATGAGGTGAACACTAAACATTTTACAACCCTCTGAATTTGTCTTTAAAATGTGTTATCTAATGTGTGGTGTCTGTCAACAGGTGACAGATATGATGCAGAAAGCCCTGTTTGACTTTCTCAAACATCGCTTTGATGGACGGTGAGTTTTAAAAAACATCTTGACAAATTTCTTGTCCGTGTACATAGAATATTCCGTCAATATTTACTTATTTCTGTACTTGTTTGCAATAAAATGTAATGCTTTTGTTCCATGTTTTGGAAAGCATATGATAGCTTTGGGTGAGGAATCTTTCTTTCACATCATGAAGTGTACTTATGTATTATTATGCTGACAGGATTTCTATAACCCGGGTGACCGCTGACCTTTCTTTAGCAAAGAGATCGGTTCTCAACAAGAGACCCATAATGGAGAGGTCTAACACACGAACCAGTTTGGGTAAGAACATCACACACACCCTTGAGAGCTCAGCGATAGATGGCTCAATGTCAATTACCCGTTTGTTGATCTTTTAACATGCTTTAACATTGAAGCATTTACTCCCTACTTTTTGCTTGGGATTCATGTTTTATGGATGCTATTTATCTGTTTGTCCACTCAGCGGAGGTACAAAGTGAGATCGAGAGAATATTTGAGCTGGCCAAAACTCTTCAGTTGGTGATTCTGGATGCTGACACCATTAACCATCCAGCGCAACTAGCTAAAACCTCGTTAGCTCCTATTGTAGTGTACGTCAAGGTCACCTCACCAAAGGTGCGTCTGATGAGCTTGTGTGCTCTCTTTTAAGGAATACGGTGAAAAACTTCTTGTCAGCAGCAAAATAAATCCTTTTTTGTCAAAACTAACCCAGTATCTTTGATTCTCATTTGTCTTTTTTTTTTTGGCAGGTCCTACAGCGATTGATAAAGTCGAGGGGTAAATCACAGAGCAAACACCTTAATGTTCAGATGATGGCAGCAGATAAACTGGCTCAATGTCCTCCTGTAAGTTCTTCAAGTTTAAAAACACATACACATAATTCCCTTAGAGAGGCGTTCAGAACACTGTACTTTAGTGTTAGCACTGTAATTTTGTCAGGATCTATTTCTTATAGATAAAGGAATAGTTTTGCTTCATTTTTCTTTCCTTACAAAAGAAGGTAGGCTGAAGTTTTTAGGGCTGCCAAGATATTACATTACACCAAAAAATAACTTTGGCAAAAAAAAAAAAAGAACATTTCGTTCCAAATTCTTATTTTGTTTTCTGGAACAAAGAAGATATTTTAAGCAAATGTAATGACTGCACTTTTTTATGCAATTACAAGGAATAGGGACCAGATATATAAAAGCACCATAAAAGTTTAATCTTTTCCAGGGATGTTTGTCATAAACTGGCTGATTTGGTTTACAAACCAGTTCTAAATATTCCTTCAGGGGCATTAAATTTAGGGCACATCTGACAACTGCTTTGTCTTTTTTATTGTGTGTTATTTAGAAATGAAAGTCTCACGCACTGGTGTAATTTTAAATGTTCTTCATTCTCACTTGATTGACTGGCCTTGCTAGTTTTAGTGACGCTTGCTTTTCCAAACCATATTCTGACAAAAGTCATGTTGCATGTTGTTTCATAGAGCCATTATCCTACCTGTCGCTCAACGTCATCTCCCATCACCTGACCACCATCACAAGATATTTTTTATAATATCTTCTAATTCCATCCCCCGCATGTCATCTTTTCCTCCACCCTGTCTCCCCATCAGGAGATGTTTGATGTCATTTTGGATGAGAACCAGTTGGAGGACGCCTGTGAGCACCTCGCTGAATATCTGGAGGTCTACTGGCGTGCCACTCATCTGCCAGGCACCACCCCTCTCAACCCCCTATTGGAGCAAAATTTGATGACCCCACCTTCGGCGATCTCCAGTCTACAGGTAAGGAGGGTTTGCGTGAATGGGCGGAAACATTTAAATAATATTATATAAAGAGCAATATGTTATTTTGCATGCGCTATCAGGATAATCAAAGTAAGTTTACATGGAGGGATTGTGAAACTTGTGGAATAGCATTGTTTTTAAGAGCATATTAAATCAGGCTATTCACAAAAGCATCAAGTATGTATCAAAATGATTCAGTATTTTTCTTTCTATGCAAAAATACAGACAAATGCATTATTAAAAAATAAACAAGTTTGAGGTTTGCAGTCATATATGCACTGACCTAGTTAGACCAGAGGCCACCAGACGTATGTGTCCTCATCGATCAGCCAGGAAAGTAGTCCAGAGACTGTGCTAAACATAATCTTCTAGAATATAGATGGTATTTGTATCTCTCTTTGAGAAATGTATTTGTAATGAGTAGATCTATGTCTGCATCCACAGCGAATTCATTTAAATCATACAGTTGATCTTGAAAGTCAGAACGTTGCAGTTTGACAGAAAATGGTTTCACAGTAACGTGGGACACAGTTTTAAGGTAGACGGGCACAGTGGAAATAAAAAATGCTAAATAAATCCATTTACACTACAGTTCGTAGAGTTTTGGGCCCCCTGTACATTCATATCGTCTCACTCCATTATGCTAATCTGCTTTAAGTAATAATTTGTCAATTGTATAGTGTATTTAACAAAACAGATGTGTCATTTTAAAACTGATAATTGTTCTGTTCGACAACAGGAAAGTGGTCATTAAACATTTGTCTGTTTCCTCTGCTCCATGTTTTCACTCTCTGTCTTCAAGTTGTCTTGGGTCCAGAGATGCTTGTAATACTGATATGTTGTAAGTCTCAATCTGTCTGTTCTGTGTCTCATTCATGCCTGACATCTTTGCAGTTCTCTGAAACACAGGAATTAATTGAATGAACGCTCACAAACCTGCGGTGAGTAGGTGGGATGGTCAGACTGCCTTTTCACACCCGGACTATTAAACAAAACCCCACCCTGATACTTTACATCCTTCAATTCCTTCAACCCCTCCAAATGGAAAATGGCCATCTGGTATCACCATTGGAAAAGCATATATATATATATATATATATATATATATATATATATATGTATATATGCAAATATATGAGTTTGTTATGCTGTTGTTGTTTTATGTGGCAATGCCATTTGCCCAGTATGAAAAATCGAGTAATACAAAAACATTTTGTTTAAAATTATGCAGGCCTTAAAATTATTTTAATGGTAAGACAACTCGTTCAAACGTACATTGAAATGTAGTCAGTGTCTTAAGGTGTAGGCCAGGGGTTCCTAACTCCTGATCGACTGGAGCAGTGTTGGGCACCCCTGGTGTAGCCAGTGTTTTTTAGGGAGTGGTCACCAAGTTCGCTCCTGGAGGGTTACTGTCCTGCAGAGTTTATCTCCAACCATAATTTAATGCCAATGAAGCTGCTAATCAAGGACTTTACTAGGTAGACTTGAAACCTCTAGGGCAGGGTTCCTCAAATCTTACCCTGGAGGTCCGATCCACTGCATAGTTTGGATCTAACCTTAATCAAACACACCTGAGCATGCTAATCAGTGTCTTAAGGATCATTAGAAAACACAGGTAGGTGAGTTTTATCAGGG
>JAUCMT010000048.1:17795551-17805890 GCA_032357475.1 Enteromius thamalakanensis
TACAGCGCAAATCCGTGAATTAATGTTCCGAAGTGAAGTAAACTTTAACGGACACTGTGTAGGGTACAATGTTGATTAGGAACACAGCCCATGCACGGAGCTCTCTTCTAATGAGCTAATTATCAGAATCAGGTGCATTAACAAAGAGAGAAATGCAAAATACGCAGAGCAGGGGGGCGCGAGGACCAGGGTTGAGAATCACTGCTCTAGCCAATAAAAGCAGCATTCCAGGCCAAGCCTCCAAGCTAATTAATGCTTTGACGTACCACACCATTATACCCACTTTACACTATGAAAAAACTGAGCAAAATTGTATGTCCAGTCATTAACCAGTATCCAGTGTGCACTGCTCAGAGTGTCCGTTTGTGATGATAGTAATTGTTACGAGCCGCACCTCTGTGGCGTGTTCCAATCAGCACCAGTGGGAACCTTCTCCCGAGTATTAGTTTCCCACCCGGACCGTTTATTCCAAACTCCTCCCACCCGGAAATGTGTTCAGTTCTGGGGTTTCGCTCATTCCGAGCCCTATTTAAACGAACAAAAGAAACTGCTTCTTCGCGACATTCCAAGCGGTTTCTCACCCATGTTGGATTTACTGAGTATGACCCTGCCTCGTCTTATCGACCACGAACCCTGCCGCCTGCCCCGAACTGTGCCTGGACATTGATACTCTTGTGGATTACCTTCGTTGTTCCTGTTACTCGTGAGTTTGACCTGTCTGTTTGTTGTTGTGAGAATAAATATACGCAAATGGATCCAAACGACTCAGCCCTGTTGTTACGGAAAACTTCACCGCAACAGGATCCAGCGGTTGTAGACCAGCTTGCTCAGAAAGTTTCTAGCCAAGCCAGCGTGCTCCTCACTCATCATCAGCAGCAGGAGAAACTTACCGCGTTGACTGAGGAACTGGTCACCTCCATGCGCACGCTCTCCGCCAGTCAAACTGGAAGCGCTGCGGCCGGCATTGCAGCTTCACCCCCACCACCATGCTGGCTCCGGCGTCCGCCATGATGCCTCGTCTCTCACTGCCCGAAAAGTTTGACGGCTCCGCGGGTCGCTGCAAGGGCTTTCTCATGCAGTGCACGAATTTCATCGCCCAGCAACCCATGTGTTATCCCACGGATGATAGTAAGGTGGATTTCATTTGTTCATCTTTATCTGGGAGAGCACTTGACTGGGCTACAGCCACCTGGGATGGAAGGCGTATGACATACCCCTGCTACTACGACTTCCTTCAGCATTTTCGTACCGTATTCGAGCACGCCACGGCCGGCAAAGCAGTTTGAGGACGCTAAGACAAGACAGTGTGTCGGTGGCAGACACCTTCCACACCCTCGCGGCTCAAACTGGCTGGCCTCCAGAGCCATTAAAGACCCTGTATCGTCGGGCACTGTGTAACAAGCTTCAGTCAGAGCTCACCTGTCGGGATGAGGGCCTCACTCTGGACGCATACATGAATCTGGCGATCTACCCGGACAATATGATACACTCACAGAGAACTCGACGCAGCCCGCGCATCTTCATGCATCCTCCCTCTACCAGCACTGCTAATCCGCCTGAACCTATGCAGCTCGGCGTAACTCAACTTTCCCAGGAGGAACGCTACGTCGTATGCGAGAGGGGCTGTGCCTTTACTGTGGCCTTGCTGGATGCCTGCGTTTAAACTGCCCCACCAGGCCGGAGCGTCCTGAGAAACCCCGGGTGATTGAGAATCAATCTAAGGCGTTAATTGACTCAGGGGCTGCGGGGAATTTTGTGGACAGTACGTTTGCTAACACCCACCTGTTACCTCTCGTTGCATGTCACCATCGGATGGCAGTGGAGGCTGTAGATGGACGACCACTCAGCACCAGCCAGATGAAGTCTATGACCAAGGAACTGCACCTGCAAATGGGCTCACTGCACCAGGAGGAACTGACTTTGTACGTCATCGACTCACCTAACCCTCACCTTATCCTTGGCATGCCCTGGCTGGAGTAAACCCAGTAATCTCCTGGGACACCAAAGAGATCGCACAATGGTCTGAGCACTGTCACTGTCATTGTCTACACCAGCTCACTCACCCACAGACTTTCACCCAACACCCCACGACCCTGAGCCCTATTTAAGCGAACACACGGAACTGACTCTTCGCGAAGTTTTGTCAGTTACCCATGCTGCAATTCCAAGCGTTTTCTCACCTTGTTGGATTTACTGTGTATGACCCTGCCTCGTCTTATCAACCACGAACCCTGCCGCCTGCCCCAAACTGTGTCTGGACATTGATACTCTTGTGGATTATCTTCGTTGTTCCTGTTACCCGTGAGTTTGACGTGTCTATTTGTTGTTGTGAGAATAAATATAAACGCAAATGGATCCGAATGACTCGGCCCCTTTGTTACAGTAACGGTGGAAATGGAAAGCTGCTGGGACAACTCAGAAATCCTACAGAGTTACACTGCAGTGCTGTTATTATTATTATTATTATTATTATTATTAAGAAAAAAAAATTAATGTATTTTTTATATTTCATTAAAAATATGTAATTCAAATTTTTTATTTTTATTTTTTTTATTTTAAATTTTTTCTATTTAAATATTTGAGATTGTGTGAGTCTAAAACAAAACCATCCATACATACTACAATAGCAAAACAGCACAAACAATGAAATAATTAAAGGTTATGTTATTATGTTATGTGTTGAAAAAAAGTGAGGGAAGACTTAAAGCAGCTATATTAGTTTTCAAAGAAATTCTGTAAAAAACAGGTTTAGCTACTGTGACCTATGACGTAGTGAGCATGACTTTTCTCAATGGGGATGTTTGTCTTGAAGGAGTCATGCAGCCATTAAGAGGATCTTTCTTTGGATTTGTACATGTCACCTAATGTTCCTAATGTTCAGCCCGTTTCACCGGTTATTACAGCTTTGGATGCATTACATGTGCTTAAATGGTGCTAATAAAGTAAGATTCATAACAATTAGAGCAGAATAAAGAACACTGGAGAAAAATACAAGAAAGAGTCAGTGTGAATGAAATAACAGGTTTAATGGAAAACTGAAAGCAACATAAAATTGAGAGATTTTTTTTGGGAAAAGAAATTCTTCTTAAGATTGATTAATCAATCAAACAACCATTCTATCTTCTTATACAGCATTTATCTTTTATAAAGATTACAATAGCTCTGATCTCAGAATAATTTGCTGAAAGCGAAATGGTTAAGCAATCTAATATTAGGTGAAGGCAGCAATAAAGGATTAGGATAAAAGGTATAAGATATTGTTCAAACGGGCAGTATTTTATTGGAACAGTGAATATCTAAAGCTAAAGTGTTGTTTGTTTCGCTGGCATCAAAACATCAATCTTTGTGAAATGTTTCCATAAATGTCCTCTGTGTCCCATGTTCATGCAGTAGTGCACTACTATGGGTTTGATGAACACAGGTTTGATGCTCCTGAAAATGTCACAGCACACTTAGCCACTTTTCTTTTATTTAGTGTGCGTTCACTCTTCTGCTGTCTCTTGTTCCCCGCTAGTTTCCTCTGAGCTTTCTGCTCCTCTGCACAGTGTTATTTTGTTCACAGCATCCCAGAAACAATACCTCCGAAGTTGCCGAAGCTCTCTGCGGAAAGATTTGCGGAAAACATAGTAGATAAAAGGGTTGTACACTGTTGAGCCTTTTGCAAAGAGGCAGGGTAGCAAACTGATAATGGGTGCCACGCTGTCGTTGCCATCAGAGTGAAACATGGTCCAGAGACTGATGAACACATAAGGCGCCCAGGAAACAATAAAGCCAGCACTGATTAGGATGCCCATCTGAAACACACAAGAAAAACTGAAAGCAGTTAAAGAATTTTAGCATTTGCTTAAAAATGTAATTGCAAGATATACATTAGATAACTTTTGTTAAAATCTGAACAGAATAAAAATAGGTACTGTCAAAACGAAAGACCAAAAGCTGATAAAAACATCATCCACAAGTAATCCAAACCACTCCAGTGCATTAATTAATGTCTTACGAAGTGAAAAGCTGACTTGTAAAATATGACTCTTCTATTCACAGTGTTGCTGTTGTCTGGATGACTAGTGGATTATAATATTTTTTATTAGAAGTTTGGATTCTCATTCTGAAGGCACCCATTCCGCTGGTGAACAAGTGATATAATGCTCCCTTTCTCAAAATTGAGCATGTGAACACTTTCAGCAAATTTTCACTTGTGGATGAATTGTTCCTTTAAAAGTGAGTAGAGTAATGTTGCACATGCTATACTGCTGTTGTAGTCTGGGGGAAAGAGCACTAATTCATTAATTTAGAGTGATGGCTTTACATGTACCATTTAAAAAAAAATAAGGCTTATGAACAACATTAGGCTGAGCTTAAATATCAGAGCTGGCAGCAAACAAAGATAGGCACCTGATGATACACTATTAAGATTTAGATTCAAGTGCCTGAAAAAAGACAATGCTATTTCTTTGAAATCTTTTACATCCAGTAGTGACCTGTAAGGACCTGCTTTTCTTACAAAACAAGTCATTTTAGATTTTAGAATTTTAAATTTGAAATCAACTGAGCAAAAAAAAAAAGGCGTGACTCATCATCTGTCACTGTAGCGGCTAAAACTGTTAAGAGGTTATAATGGAAGTCAGTGGGTACCTAGTCTCAGCCTCAGACATCACTCCCACGGAGCGTTGGCTGAACGTCTGATGCATATGGTACACTTTTCTGGAAACACTTCAGCAGTGTCGAAGTCGGGAAACTGAGCGCAGACGTGTGATAGCGGAAGAAAAGCTCTTGTGTACTCTATTGTACCTCATTAGAACATTTCAGCAAGTCGTGCAAATCGCCAAACTTGTGTCATGAAAAACGCCAACAAACTCCTCCAGCACAATAGTAAATTCAGCTTTGTCCTTAGAGTCGTGTCCACAAAATAATCTGTGTTTGTTAGTTTTAGATGCTTTGAAGGTCTCTGAACAAAGTCCGCAGGTGTTTCCTACTGATTTACTCTGTGTTTTAATCAGATGTGGTAATGCAGACACCATTGTTGTTATAGGTATAAGAACAAATCAATGACTTAATGCTTGTTTTCTTCTACTTCGTTGATTTGTTCTGCTGACTTGCATGCTGCATGCCGGTCTGTTGTTGTGGGGACATTTTCGCGCTACGAAATGTGACGCTGAACGAAATAACTGAGAGTGGTTGTTGGAGATGTTGGTCAAACGGCATTATATGCGGGCCTTGCCAAAGAAAGCGGCTATGAATTCCAGACCTTCATCCGTCAGTCTCCTCTGACTGTCCTTGAGCTCATTCACAATATCCGACGCGTGATGCATCAACACATTCTGGCACATGGATATATACACATAGATATAGAAGTTGATTCTTGTGTATGGCGGCCCATAGAAACAGTCATTAATGAGACATCTACAGTATGTATAGATATCTATGTGCCAGAGCATGTTGACACGTCACACGCCAGATGTTGTGAATGAGCTGAGGACAGTCTTAGATTGCGGTGTTTAAAAAGTAAATAATTATGTAAATACTGTTAAGTATTTTGCACAGACCGATCGTTTCATGTCTTAATACCTCAGTGTGTCTCCACGAGCCACAGGGTTTAATTTGGTTTCGTATGTGTGTTTTTTGATGCCCATTGACTTCCATTATATGACTGGAAAACTGCAACGGATTGAGTTAAAAATCTTAGTTTGTGTTCTACTGAAGAAAGAAACACCTACAAAGTCACCTACATATTGGATGCCCTGGGGGTAAGCAGTTAAAGATCAAATTTTTTGGTGAACTATCCCTTTAAGCTTCCTGCAGATGTGTGAACGCTCCAGGGTTTGCACATTCTGTGACCCTGGATGTTGTTTAACACTTAAAGGACAAGTTTGCTTATTTAGATCCAGCTTTGAAATGTCTTTCTCCATTTTACCTACACCCAGATGTCCCAGGTAATCTTCCTGCAAAAGTCCATCATATAATGTTAAACACTTTTGACTGCCTTGATGTTTCACATTATCAGGTGGACTTGATGACAAATAACCTGAGAGGATATGGGTACAGGTAACATGGAGAAAACAAATGGTCATTTACAGACACTACAATACGTAATAATATAAAAAGAAAGGCCTCCTGTAGTAAACCCATTCATTCTTGTAAGTTAAATATATGTATTTAAAATGTAATAAACACTTTTTCCGCTCATTCGTAAGTCATCCTCGTGGATGATTTAAGACGTGCTGCATTGCGTGATTAGTCTCAAGCGCGGAGAGAGAACAAAACAAAACACTAGTCATGAATTAAAAGCACAAACTGATAATTTTTAAAAGAAAAAGTTGGAGGATTTCTATATTAGCAAGGACTGGTTCCCTGTCGACACTTCATTCGTACTGCGTCTGCTAAGGGGTAAAATGGGGAAAAACATTTTTTCTTCCCTAACTGAAGCCTATTTAACACACAGTGAAACTGCACAGCCATTGGTTGTGAAGATCTAAAACTCTTCTTAACGCAAGTGAACTCGTACATTACAGGGCTCCCCACGCAGAATGTAGTGCTCTCACAAGAGCATGAGTACTACACTCCACTCGATATGTCTTCTCTGTATTAACTGTTATACCCCGCTCGCCTGTTTCCAAGTCTCTCACAGAGTTCAGAGACCGAGACCGCAGAGCTATGGGTGTGTCTTTTGTTCTGCCGGTCATTATACAGGAGTAAATAAGCCCCTTTCGAGCGGCATATCCTCCTCGGTGGTCAGAGAAAAAAAGGAATATTTAAGCAGTCGGTTGAGTGCTTGCACGCCACCACAGCTCTCATGTTCCACCATTCCCTGCTGCTTTTTTATCTGCCAGTGCTTACAAGGGAATCAACGCCCCCCGTAATATTGACCGGTTTTATTCCCCTCGATGGATAAAAAGCTGTAAATAACTACAGAGCGGGGCAAAGTCTCACCACGGTCAGACCACCCCGCAAACTAACCTATTCAATCCTCTACCTCGCAAAGTTCCGGGTATGAAACACAATTAGCTGCAATAAATGGGTCCGTAAAAAAGCGCCCATGCAGCGCGCTGTTTTAGCGCTCTGAGGAAAAAAAGGCATGAGCAGACAGGCTGCTTCACAGTCAGTCATGTTGTCTCATGTTCTCCCCTCCCGAAGGCGAAAAAACTGTGTATTTGCAGATGAGATGCCTGATGCCTAACACAATCCACCTCCTCAGTGTGGGTTTCATGTGGGTATAATTTACAAAGAGCATGCTGATGCCCAGCCAACAAATACGTTCCTGGGCACTGTAATAGAGTGCAAATCAAAGCGCCAATCTTACAGAGTGCATTGAGTCTCCATCAGGATTGCAACGCTTCATCCCCTGAAAGTCTGTCAAAGAATCATGAGTCTAATGGCCACAGTCTCATCAGTGTTACTGCTTGGCCTCTTACAAATGCGGGCGCTGCAATACTGGTTGAAGGCATGGGTGGCGCAGCGAGCTCGGGGTCTTGGACTTGCAGCTCTCCAATTATAAAAAGGTACCCAGTGGCTGCAGAGAGATATTCCTCTCCACATTGTGTGCAGAAGGAAAGTGATATAGCGACAGACGCCTCCATGAAGGGGTGGGGGGCGCTGCAAGAAGGCTCACTGGACCTGTGGTCAGATGCAGAGAGCAGCATTCACACATCAACTGCCTGGAAATGCTGGCAGTATGGCACGCTTATCACATTTTCCTGCCACAACTAAGGGACACTCTTGTCCTGGTTCGTTCTGTCATCGAAGCACCTATTCAAACCTATTGTCTGCGCACCTCCTCAAGTGAGCCTAGCACAATCTGCGCTCACTAAAAGCATCCCACATCCCCCACGCTTTAATGCTTAGGATGATATAAATACTTTTTGCGGGGCATTATTTCTCTGCATGCTTATGTGACTGTACGCCCCGGCTTTCGCCTGGGCTTGCTGTCATTGGCTATTGTTCTTCGCTTACAGCGCGGCGTGTTGATACTGTTCCCATATAAATTAGTATAAATGAGTGTCGACATGAAACGTACAGGTTATGTCAGTAACCCAGGTTCCTTGAGACACGGAAATGAGTACTGCGTTCCATGCTGTGCTTTAAGTGCCCGTCGCTTCAGTCGAATTAACCTGAAGTCCTGTGGTGGTTCACTATATATAGATGGCCCCGCCCCGCTCAGGCGAGCTTTGGCAGAAACCAGCCATTGGTTGCCATAGCACGGCGGCCAGCTGATTGGTTTTTAAAAATGACCACTACACAACCAATGGCTATGAAATTTCACTGCGTGTTAAATAGGCTTTAATTAGGAGGGAAAAAAGGAGTTTTTCCCCATAGCGTCTTAAAGCAGACGCAGTACTCAGTGAACCGTTTCTCAGGGAACCTGGGTTACAGAAGTAACCTATTTGTTTTCCTTTGCTAAAGTAATGAAACATTGTTACCTTTGCTCCTATATTTCCCAGAGACACAACACATACATCTTACATCATCTGCCGGGACTGCTACTGGTCACCACAGTCAGCTGAAGTGAGAGAAAAATGTTTATTAAATTTGAAATATGAATATGGTGTCTTACAAAAATGCATGTATTTGCTACAGGGGACCTTTATTCACCACCCAGATCCATTTGAGGGACATTTTGGAGCTTGCCTATTTCCAGAAAGGTGCAATGTTGCATAACCCTTACCAGGGTGACTTTCCTCTCAACAGCCCCAGAGTTGGGCAGGCTATCATTGATCTGGATAGACTTATAGGCCTTGTGGAGCTTCCAGACGATGCCAGTGTAGGAGAACAGGATGACCGCACATGGGATCAGGGTGCACAGGATTGCCAAAGCCATAATAAACGAGGAGCCATTGAAGGAGTGCTGGTACCCAGCCCAGTCCACAGAGCAGGCCAAACCATAGGGTTCCGGCCCATATCCTCCCCATCCCAGAAGAGGAAACACTGCCCAAAGCAGTGAATACAGCCAGATTACACCGATCAATATACTAATAGTTTTTCTTTGAAACTTGCTCCCTGGAACAGATAAACAAGAAAAAGTTTGATGCTGTTCACTCATTATTTTCATTTTTAGCAAACATGTAAAAGTCTAGACATTCTGATTCTTAAGACTCTCAAGTCCTCTATCCTACTGCCAATAACCTATTTTTTCTTCATGTAGAGTTTTCTTATGGAGCCTGCAGCGTCACCAGCAGGAGAAAAAAAAAACAATCCGTGGCGACGGATTTGCAATTCATTCCCCCAATTTGTAAACCGTACCCACAAATTCTTGAACTGTTCCCTCGGTTTATCAAATCTTGTCCACCGGTTAATAAACCTTAACCACGAATTTCCGATCCATGTACTCAAATTTAGTAAAAACCGAACGTTCGGTTTTTGAATCCGTACCCACAGATAATAATAATCATAATCATAATCCGTGCATATGCTTTCGTAATCTGTTCCCACGCGACTGTAAACTGTACTCAAGGATTTGTGATCAGATAAGCAGTCCATAAGTTCACATTAATGTCACATTTGAAAATATATAGGATACATATAAATATACAGGTACATAAGGACATTTCACAAGCTCATTGTGGATGATGAATCATAATATTTTCTTACCTGCTTCTAAAACGGCTATCATTGACTGAGTGTGTCTAGTACTGTACTGCAAATGCACAAAAAATTAAGTAGAAGAAGCCTTTTCTGGAAACTTTTCCAAACCAGTTTGTTGTCAATTTAAGTAAAAAAATGACTTTATTATAAATGCATATAAATCTATTTAATAATTCTAATTTATTCAGCAACCGATGGACATAAGCGAATCCCCACCTTGCATTATTTTTTTTGTTTTTTTGATAATCTATTCAATCACAATACACAAGAAAAGATTATTTCTAGTTGTAAATAGCTCTAAATCTTTGACTTATTTTATTTCATTTACAACCATAGAACGCTTTAAATGCATAGCACATAATTGCACCGTTTAAATTTGTGGTGATTCTGCTTTCTTGATTGAACAATAAAAACACTCAAACATTCACCTCTATCTTCTGATTTGGATTTTATAACTGTGATTGCATTGTATGTTTTTTTTTTTTTTAGATGATTTTAAATGTAATTTAGGCCTTAATGGAATCAGCATGGTACCTGATTTTGGTGGGTTTCCTGTCACCAGATATCTCACTAACCCCATGACGGCCAGGGTCATGATGCTGGCAACGCTGAAGATCATACCCATCAGGCCATAGTACAGACAGGAAGGGTCACCTCCAATCCAGGCATGGTTGAATGCAGAGGCAATTGAGAGCGGGTACATGCTGAGAGCCATGCCAATGTCAGTCACGGCCAGATTGACCGTGAGGAGCTCAGGAGCTTT
>JAUCMT010000048.1:17827883-17839414 GCA_032357475.1 Enteromius thamalakanensis
TTCATTCAATCATTTTATTTTTATGATTGTTCTATTTCCTCTTTTGTGATTATTGTTTTATTATTGCTTTTATGATTATTCTTCTCCTTCTATGTAAAGCACCTTGAATTATCACTGTGTATGAAATGTGCTATATAAATAAACTTGCCTTGCCTATATTAAAACAACGAGGCAATATATGGTATATGGCTTAATTATGGTTTCTGTGCACATTGTGCATTTTGTTTTGTTTGTCACTGTTTAGATTTGGTTTGTATTATGGCCAGGAGAGCTGATCTTGAATCCAGTTCCTGAAATTCGGCCAAAAGAGCTGTCTCTGAAACCAGTTCCTAGCCAGCTTGGCCCATCGGCTCTCAGTCACTACCATCTGCGGCGCCCTGGTGCCAGTGAGGGGTATCTAGAACCACCCTGGAGGCAACGTCTAGGTTACGAACATAACCCACGTTCTCTGAAGGAGGGAACGGAGACGTTACAGATGGGAACTCGCCAGAGAGACCTAATTGCCTTTGGGCTCTTTACTAAAGGCCAATTAACATTGGTGTGCACTGATTGCACTCAGCATGCGCACAGTGCACCTGCAGGTTTTCGCTGAAGAGCCGTTGCCGGCGTCAGCGCAACCTCGTGGCGGAGAAAGTGTACGTGGGTTACGTTCGTAACCTAGACGTTACCCTTTCCGTCGAATCACTTCGACGTTACAGATGGGAACACCTGTGGAAAGGGCCCGTGAATCTGCACGTAACCTTCTCAACCCTCTGCGTCCCAATAGGTGGGCGAGTTGCTTTCAGTGGTGCTGAAACAGTGGTTGAGGGTTGAGGTCGGAGCGCATGAGAAGTATGAGCTTGTTGCATGCGAGAAAGAAAAAAGATTCAGTATATCCATATGAATAGGGATATAATTGAAGGGAAACACAGCCTTTTGTTTGACTGTGCAGGTTTTAATGACACACCTCTGGGCGAAGGAGACGCAGAGGAAGCGCAGCCGGAGCTACTCCGCTCTAGATCCGACTGTGGGGCAGGGAGGACTCAGGTTTACGCACATTCAAGGGAACACTGAGATATTTAGGCGAAGGTCCCGTGGGAGCGGCGCAGCAAGCCGGCACCAGCCGGTCCTCTCGCTCACCTGCTGTCCTGATCAAAAATGCGAGAAGACATGGCCTCTACGCGGAGGTCGTAAAACCTGGCGAAGGTATTGGGTGTCGCTCAGCCCGCAGCTCTACAGATATCTGCTAAAGAGGCGCCATGAGCCAACGCATGGGACGAGGCCATACTCCTTGTTGAGTGAGCTCTCAGTCCTCCACTGGACGCGCCCTCCACTGCATTGTGATATGCGGCTATGGCAGCGACATACACCTTAAGAGTTGAAGGGGACAGTCTGTGCTCCAACTTCTCTTGGAGGAAGGAAAGCACAACTGCGATCGTGCATCTCTATAGGTTTTCTCCGTGAGAGGAACAGCAGTCGACGAACAGACTCCATCTCTGAGCGTAAGCCTGCCTCGTAGAGGTAGCTTGCGCTTGAGAAATGGTATCTACAACAGCGCTGGAGAGGCTGGAGAAGGAGCCAGACGTGCAGGTTCCATAGATCGGGACGCGGGTGCCAAATGGTGCCCAACCCCTGAGAAAGAAGGTCCTTCCTCCAGGGGATTTTCCAGAGAGGGGCTGCTGCGAAGAATGAGAGTTCTGCAAACCAAGTCCGGGAGGGCCAGTAAGGTGCTACCAGCAGGACTTGTTCCTCGTCCTGCCTGATCTTGCACAGAGTCTGGGGGAAAGGTGAACTTGAGCCCCGGAGGCCAGCTGCCGAGCGCCTTGGGGGACTTGAGGAGGGAAAAAAACAGCGGGCAGTGGGTCGACTCGGGGGAGGCAAACCAATCCCGGCTCCGAATGCATGTTAGTATGTGCTTTGGAGTGAGCATTTTAACGGCATCTTGAGAAGAGACCGATTCAAAGCTCTGAGATCCAGGATCGGTCTCAACCCACCACACTTTTTGGGCACAATGAAGTAAGAGCTGTAAAACCCTGACCTCATCTCAGCTGGAGGGACAGGCTCAATTGCTTCCTTCGCCAGTAGGACAGTAATCTCCACGCACAGTACAGCAGCTTGGCTCTCTAGGCGGACCGAGGTAAAGCACTATCCAGAGCCAGATATTTTTGTTAAGACTGGCTCTCTCTGTGTATACAGAAGCTCCTGGCCCACTTCCAGGAGTGAGGACGAAGATGCCATCAACGTCACCCGAAGAGCAGTACTCATCACCTTCAGGCTCCCTGTGTCAGGAACGCTTCCTGTCCCTCCAGGTGTAAAGGCTGGTCCCTGAGCAGCAGGTGGCACCACTTGCCCGTAGCCAGCTCGATGCCGGGCCACCGGTTGGGCATCGGCCGGGGTCGGACCAAGATTCCTGGGTGCCGCGGGGGGACGCCCTCGGCAACGAGCAGATGGAGGTTGTGCACTCGGGGACGGGCTGGCCGGACGAGGCAGGACGTGAGACATCGCCTCGGTCTGCTGCTGAACTGTGGAGAACTCCTGGGCTAAGTCCTCGACGGTGACACCAAATAGGCCAGCCTGGAAGATGGGGGCGTCGAAAAAAGCGTACTCTCTCGGCAGCCGGCACCTGCGTCAGGCTCAGCCATTGAATTTGCTCCTGGACCACCGTGGTGGACATCACCTGGCCAAGGGCGTGCGTCATCGTCCAAAGAGCGAGGTTAGTCACAACTCGGAGTTCATGCATTGCCCCCTGGTCCGGCCCACTCTCTTGCAGAAGCTGCAACACTTCAGTCTGGTAAACCTGGAATGTTGCTAGCGTGTGCACGGCATGTGCACGGCGAAGCCGCATCTCTAATCCCCAAAAAATCAATCATTCAGCCGCGAAGGGTCAGCTGAAGGCACATGCGGCACCTCCAAACCAACTCTAAGCGCGGAGAAGCAGAGCAGACAGTTCGGTATCCTCCGTAGGCAGGGCAGACACCGCAACGCGGTTCCCTCCCGAGGCGGCTTCAGCCTTAACATCTGACTAACACCTAAATAATGTTGGAATTGGTTTTTTTTGTATTGTTAAACAAATAAATAAATGCAACTGTGGTGAGCATAAGATAATTCAAATAAAAAAAAACATGAAAAAATGAAACTTTTAATAATGTTGAAAAGATTTTACTGCCCCCAATTTGGTGATCGGGATCAATGGGGAGTATAACTAGGTACTTGTATGCTAATTTGTCAAAGGATGATTCAGTTCAGTAATGGAGTCTATCTTGCAGGTCGATGGAGTGTTGGAGGACTTAGAGACGATGGAGACAAAGGAACGACGAGAGACAACCACACACATATACCTTGTATTCCAAGGATGCAGGAGAGATACAGGAGGAATCCGGGAACACAGGAAGAGAATCACGGGGTGAGTATAGTGGTAAGCTATGGAAAGGTAACTATTTACTAACTATTTGCTAACTATTTAGTTAGTCCACTTCATATGAAACGAGCTTGAACGGTGACTGCAGTGTGGTGTGTGGTTTTATGGGGTGACTGATGAGGATGCTAATGAGTGTCAGGTGTGCATGATTATACTCAGGGGGAAAGTGAACCTTGTGATTGGAGGGGTGCAGAGCCTGGCTTGTCTGTGACAATATGTAGTTGTTTTGTTAAGATTCATAGAAACATCCATAAGCTGCAAGTGCAATGTGTTTACACAGGTGCGCAGAGAAATGTGTGTTTAAATGGATTCACAGTTGCAGGAGGGAGTGGATAGTGTTTAAATGGTGATCGCTGATTGTCATGTCATTGGTGCACAAGCAGATTTTTCATGGTAAAGCTGCTTCCCAGTGATCCAGAACAAAGAATTTAGAATAGATTAAATATATTTTGCTAACTCACTGTGGATGATTATTTACTAGAAATAAGCCTAAATCACCTAGATCATCAGTACGGTTTCCTCTGATATACAAATGTTTGTAGATACTGTCACAACTTGAGCTTATAGGTATTATTGTTTCACGAGGCCTCTACTGTTACTACTGCAGTGGCCTTTTATTGTTGAAAGGAATCATTCACTCGTTACATTTTTTCCCCCCACTGTAGTTTCACTGAAGTCTTTCCCTCTGCAGTAGCTCTCAACTCTCATTTGGACTTCTGCTGGATCAAATTTGGTGCGAAGCAAAGGTTTGCTGACCTGTGGTGATGCACTTATACTGGAATAAGAAAGGTCTGGCAAGTAATTCTAAGTATCTTAAGTATGTAATCTGCATTAATAAAAATATATATATTAAAAGTCACATTGGCTTCCAGTGCAAATACATGGAAAATGTAAAAATGCTTTGCTATGTTATAAATTATTCTCTCACCCCATCTCAGTTATTTACTGTTTCTTTGCAATTATTTGTAAAACTAGCCATTTCTAAATTATTTTTTGGTAACACTGTAGAAAAGCGAAAACTTGTTAACTGTTAACTATTAACTATGACTTTAAAAAATTCTTAATTTTAATAGTCCTTAATAGTAGTAAATGTAGTTAAGTTTAGGTATTGGGTAGGATTAGGGATGTACACTAAGCTCATGTATAAGGCATTGATATGTGCTTAATTAACACTAATAAATGGCTAATATTCTAGTAATATGCATGCTAATAAACAACTAATAACTGTAACCGTAAAATAAAGTTATACTATTTTTCTCTTTCTATTCTATTTTACTATTTCTACACCACATGTGTATGTAATCCATATAATAGGAAAAAAACAACCATTTACAGGAAATAAAGGAATAACGAAAGCAATCTCCTCTAACACTTTAAAAGTTTATATGATTGAAAGGTCTAAGGTTTTCAGATGGAATTAAGATAAAGTCTGCGTTATTAAAACACAATATTATGACAGCTTTTCCCAGCATTTGATCTTGTGGTTTTTACTGCCAACACAATATCTTCAGGCACATTATGAATGCACTGGCCTTTAATTGCTGCATCATTGGCATGAAATAAGTCCGTGTATACAGTATACCTACAAAACCCCTCTGAAACTTCAGGCATGAAATCGGAGAAAGTTCTCACAGTTTTGTTCTCGCAGGAATCAGGGTTGATTCCAAGGCAGGACCCCGTCAGTCACATCCCACAGTCCCTTTCATTTCCAACAACCCCTTTTGTTTTAGTGTTGATCTACAGGCTCTAAACTTTTCATCTTGACATAAGGAATGTGTGCATTTCATCATGTTTTTGACAGCGCAAAAAGAGGACGGTTTGTTCTCGCGCGCAGCTAAGGCTGCAGGCCCGTGTTTGGCTTGGACGCCAATGAATAACATTGTATGTGGAGAGGAAATAAAAAATGCAGGGTTGTAATTTACAAGAGAGTGGAACTGATTTAACGCACCCAATCCTCTCCTCATTTTTTTTTTCTTTTTTCTAGCCGCTGTTCTTCCAAGGCAACCAAATCAGCCACAGCTGAGAGATGGTAGAGCTCTCTGGTGTCGCCAATAACAAGAGCGCTGAGGGACTGCCAGTTCCTCTCTTCTACTGAGGTGTGATGGTGTGAAAGGTAAATGAGTTATGAAATCCAAATGCTGCAAGTTTCTCCGCTCTCTTTTCAACCATGTTTTATGTATTTGCAAGGAATGTATAAGATCAAGCAGTTCCAGCAAAACACATTTCGTCCTACAGTATCATCTTATATATACAAAGTATGTTGTTATTAGTACAGTATATGTACATGAAGTATACATAAATTTTATATTAATGTTTCTTACTAAATGCAATAAGCATTGACATTATCTTGTCTAGGACAGCTTGTTGGCCTGAACAGGTTCATACAGGGTTAGCTGGTCTCAGGCATTATTTAATTTTATATTAGTAAATATTAGTTTGAATAAGATTTGATATTTGTTTTTTAGCTTAAATTAGTTTAAAACCTCTATTTAGGACTCAAGAACACTCTTGAACATCTCTTGAAAGGTGTAAAAGGGGTTGTTTTATAAATGTATTAGTATATATCCAAACCTTTAAAAAAATATGTGCTTGAAATACATTTTATATGCAAATATCTATGAACAATTATTAATACTGTGCATGGACTTTTGCTGACTCGCTCTACTTTCTATTTAATAAATCAATTGAAATGATTGTTAGAATTTGTTAATATAAAATTATTATTTAACGGTTAATTATTTAAATACTGAATGTTTTGGTTCTAATACATCATGTATTATAATTTTTTTTTGTGCATATGAATATGTCATTTTGCTTTCCTTTTTTTAGAGTGACTTTCTAATGTGATGGCTTAGTGAAAGGCGTTTTGCGTTCTCAATCAGCCATCATCAACGGCTCTATACCGTCTTAATGAAATTTCAGCTGCCTGGCCCTCTGGTGACCATTTCATTTGACTGCCCTCATCTGCATTTCCTCCTGAAAAGGCCTCTGGGGACATCTAAGTGTGAGCCGAATAGTAAGTAAGTGATGCTCATGTTATTATGCTGGCATTCACATCTGACACAGAAATTATTGTGAGCACTTGAATGCTGGAAAGAGATCAACGGTGATTTCACTAGTCAGTTATCCCAATTCTTCTTTTTCCATAGCGTTATCATCTGTGGGTTATTTTAAGTTCTAGAACTTCAGTAGACCTGCAACATAATGCTTCAACATAAATCACCAAGAGATGGCGACATTGCACAAACATACGCGACTTACTCCACGTTTCCTCTTTTAAATGTCCTGTCTTCACTTTTCCCGCTGTTTCAATAGCATTGGAGATAAATTATGTAACAAGGAAAGATGTCTGCGCGTTTGTAGGGCACACAGACACGCACCGCTGATTTACGGATATGTTTGAAACTCCTTGATAAATATTTGATGCAGTGGCAGCAGTCAGTGGGAGTTATAAAGGAGGTACAGCAGACAGGTCCGAGACCACAGGGAGGAAAACCCATGCGATTGTGTCGGAAAAAGAGAAAAAATACGTCATTTAGGAGCTGCATGGAGTTTCAGGGCAGGCTAAACGAGATGGATGAAGTGGTAGCTGAGCTGTTTGCATAGGACAAACACAAGACGGGGGTCTGCTTCTAATGATCGCAGGGAAGACGCTGGGCCTACGGGGTCGCGCCAGAGGAATTTTCCTAAAAACATAGACTTCATCCCAGCCCAAGATAGACAGGAAAAGAGCGAACAGTCGAGCGCGGACCCTCCAGAGAGCAGTGAAGTTTTTTCCAGGAGGGTTTGGCGTGTTCTTGTGGCGCCGGCATGGGTGTTAGCTGACAAGAGGCCGTCATTCCCAGTTGATGCTGCGAACTCGCGTGTTGTTACTGAGCGGAAACTCTCGCTGTGCTGCTGACTCGTAGGGAGAAGAGCTCTTTTGCAAACTTCTACCTTAAGAAAATTAAAAGCTAGTTAGGAGATGACACATACTTAGGTGCAGATGCTGAACGGGAGTGGAGGGCTAATATTTTAGGTCTTAGAACATTGTGACAGCCTCAATAAATGTAATAAAATATCCTCATAAAGTAGACGTCTTCCCAAGTGAGATGACTAATCAACTTTGACACACATGCAGTGTTTTGATATAATTTTTAAAATAATTTTATTAATAATTTGTGTATATGTATATATAAAGAAAAATGTAATTAACAAATTGATTATTTAGACATTATATATAGTATATATAGTATATATATATATATATATATATATGGAAAGTTCATTTGCAAAAACTCAGTTTTTAACAATTCTCAAAAATCATGTTTTTTTAATAACCTAAAAACATGATCGTATTAAAAACAAAAAGTTTTTGCAAATAAATTCATATATATATATATATATTCATGAAATTTAATGTGATTAATAAATCAGCATGTTGTGTTAGTTTGACTTTTAATTAATTGACAGCAGTTATAAAACACAAAACAACTCGTAACAGTTCATCTAAGCTTCAGTGGAGCCTATATGAACTGTAAATCAATCATTAACATTCCTGTAAATATAATAAGCTTTCACAACCTGTGTCAGAGCCTTATTGTCCTTTAACACAATAATTGACATAAAATGTAAATAGCATGTCAGCATTGGCACGTTTGTATCATTTAGCATGATTATAGTGCACAATCTGTTCCAAACTGACATTGGATGGAATGATATGAAAATGATGTGAGACATGAAAAAACACACACTCTCATGCGTTTGAGGTTTACCCTAGATTTTTTCATAAGTCATGATGACTGACTGATAACATTTTAATGCACTCAAGTACTAGCCAGTCTAGATTCGAAAATTGCAGATTCAGGAGTTGAGAAGAGCACAAGGTGGTTTTTTTTGGTCCATAGATTTCTTTGTTTGTGATTGACAGGTCTTAACAGGATTAAGGCAGTTGGGTGTACAGTGCAGTACCTGGGTTTGATTTAGCTCTGTCTAAACACTCGCCACAGCTGTTTGTTTTTACTATTGCGTTATGAACACACTGGAAGCTCTGCTTTCTCGTTCCAAAACAGAAAAATAGATCTAATCTTAACCTGGTTTAAAACAAAAGAGAAAATTAAACCTCACAGATTTCTGTAATCTTAAAGATCCTTTCACAAGACATGTGGCAGGCAAAGCTGGATCTATAACAAATCAGATGGCTGCAAATGTTAAATTATATCTTTATAAAGTTTAAAAATGTTTTTATTGCTTTTTTCCCAGCAGGACATCGTTACAGAGGCTAAACCATTTGTGTAAAAAAATATATATATATATTGGTTTATATGTTATATCAATCTCCAGATTAACAATCTTAATGTACAGTGCCAAAAAATGAGCAGCGTGAACAGTGTTGTCTGATTCCCAAGCAAATGACCATTATGGGCCTGTAACTGTACATGAGCAGCCATGCACTGTCTCCTTCATCTTACACACTTGATTAAATGGCTGTTTTATTAAACATTATTTAAAACCTGAAGTTAGAAAATACGATTTGTGTCAGATCCACTTTATGTTCAATAGCGGCAGCTCTTAAAGTTATAGCAGCCAAATAACCTAATAAACTCAGCTGCTGTGATGTCTGTTCATCAAAGAACAAAATAAAGAGGAAATCATTAACTTCAAAATTTAGTGTTTCATGACCTACAATTTCTGTGTATTTCTTACTTGCTGAAGGGCACAGAAAGCTGGTTATGACATTTATTGGGGCAGTTTCCAGAACAGGGTTTAAGACTAGTCCTAGATTAAAATAAATGTTGAGAGGCGTCTAAACTGGAAAAAGCTTGCACTGAGATATCTTAAAATACATTATTGTCATTGTTTGGTTATAGCTCATAGTTAAATTATAGCAATATAATAGGTTTTTTATAAATTATATTGTAAAAAAGTTATTTTTAGATGGGATTATTCATGATTAATTTCAGTTAATAGGTGATTAGTTTATTGAATGACAGCACTATGTAAATGTGCACATATAAAGGTTATAAAGCATTTACAATATATGAAATTCTACATATAAAACTAAAAATAGGCAAAAACAGGCACACTTTTTATTTTCCTTATTTTGCAAAAGCACACACTTTTGTTGTTACTGACAGTGAACTCAAAAAAGAATTAGACATTTAACAGATTTGAATGGTGTTTATCACTTACTTGTAGTTATATTAGTGTCTTTTGCACTGATAACAAAAAAAAGCCCCAAATCACGTCGGCGTGACGGCCGACTGCAGAGGGTTAACTAAAATAATTTATAATGGATCTAATAGTGGAATCAGATCTAGAATTGTTAAACTGCGTATTATTCAAATCCCTCATCAGTCAATTTATGAGTCGTATGTTGTGTAAAGAACCTACAGTAAATGTGCTTATGCGAAGTGACCATGAATATCTACACCAGAGCAGGACATTAGATATACGGATGTTTTCCAAAGTTAAATAAAATATTAGGTAACATAGGTACGGTGGGGTTTCAGACTTCCCCTGAAAGGCCTAACAGAGCATGATGGAGCAATGTGACAAAAGTGAAGCTGATAAATTCATCTGTCATCCAGCGAAAACACATCAAACCCCAGATCGTAAGAATAAACACCCCTGTTTACTTAGGGGCTGTCCCAGCAGTTGAGTTTAAATTCGTCCTTGTGCATTTTTACAGATCCATAAATATCCAAATGCGCGCTGCGCCGTAGCATAACAAGGACCAAGAAAAATAATCCCGGGGAAGTCAAGATACAGAGACTGTGTGTTCGTTCTGAGAGAGAGGAATTCGATTGCTATACATTAATTAACTCGTGGCTTCTCCAGAATGACAGGTAGGAGTAGTCACCAGAGGGCCGTCTGATGACGTGCCAAGAGTGCACTGGCCGGCGTGTGTGTGTGAGTGATTTATGAAGCCCTCAATATGTGAGGGGGTTGTATTCAAAGGCTTGTATTTTTAAGCTTGGTACACATATGTGGAGTTTTCGGAGGGTGAGGCTCTTAAGACATCATTTATCCTTTATCACAGCCATGTTGATGATAACCTCCGGCGCACACGAGGCAAATATCTATGGGGATTCTGGCAGCCCGTCAGCTTCCGACGATTTCCAGGGCAAGACACATAAATAAAAAGGCCAGTGTTTAGATCCCGGCCAGCCTGCCTTTATTCGTTTATAATACGAGGATGTTAAACAGGAAGTAATAGCACAGTGTATTGAATCGTTTCCTTCCTGTACAGACAGAGCTCTAATTTGGACCGTCCCATGACACCCCGAAGGCCATCTGTCTTGGCACTGTTGCTCGAAGGCATCTGTGACTCAAGTTCGCTCAAGTTAGTAGTCAAAGTGCCTTATTAATTAAGGAGAATTCATAATATTAATTAATGATTAATAGAAGAGAGCAGTGAGTTTCAACGGGGAGTGATGTCATTTTCAGTTTTCAATTGGTTGTAATTATTGCAAAGGGGGCTGACCTCCGTAATTAAGGTTGAACTCCAACAGTGGAAGTCAGAACAAAGGTTGAGACTTACAAAGTGCATATAATTTACCAAAATGTATGCACATAGCATAAACTTTGTAGAGGCCCTGCTTTCTCCCATAGCTTTGAAATTCTCAAAAGAAGAATGACGAAAGAGTTTTATTTCAAATAAATACTGTTCGTAAGCAAAAATATATATATTTATATATATATATATGGGTATATATATATATATATATATATATACATAACCAGATGGCAAAATGGTTATTTAAAGTTTAAGTAAAAGCACAAAAGTATGTGAATGATACCAAACCTTTAAACAATAATTTTACATTTTTAGTGTAACAAAAATGCAAATATGTGTGTGTGCGTATATAGTATATATAATTATTTTTTTTGTTTCTCTTGTTTTTTTCTTCATTCTCAGCAATCAGAAAGAACTTGTGCTTCCAATGTTAGCCACTAGGTGAAGAATTGTGGATGATAAGCTCAAGATAAGTGCACTAGTGAGGGGAAGTTTGGATCATTTTACTGACTCAATTTCAGGGGGACCTCAAAAAGTGCCGAACCCATCTGAGAGTAAGTCTAGCTAACATAGCATTAAAATAATGTTCCACAGTTAAGTGTGTGACTCGTCAGATTAGTCTAATAATATCCAAAA
>JAUCMT010000048.1:17851246-17865185 GCA_032357475.1 Enteromius thamalakanensis
GACCGATTGGCCCGGGCAAATCCGTTCCAGCTGGTGCTCGTTGGTTTCCAGGGCGACGCTGATCGGCGGCCGTCACAGGAGGTACATAATTAATGTTCTGCAAGGTTGTTTGAGACAGAAATGTGTTAAAATAAAAATTATTTGACTGTTCTGAATTTAACAATTTTGTAGTTTTTCACTTTATGGCCTTAAATACTATGTACTTGCATTTAAATAAATCTTGAAAATGAAATGCTGTTTATTGTATGCATACATGTTTTTACATTGTACTTATATTATAAAATATTACATTTATAATTAAAGTGTTTACCCATCCCATATGCTTTAAGCCACCCAAACCACCAAACATGTCCCTAACCTTACACGTATCCCACCTCAATAGCAGCAAAAGTGTGAAGCAATACAATATAAATACAGTAAAGTACAGTGTACTTATGTTTTGGTGTAAGTAGTTAAGGCCACCTAATAAAAAGTGAAACCAAACCAATTTCTAAAAGCTTATAAAAGTTGATTTGTTTGAATTGATTTGCCCCATTCAAACTAATTACTTATTTTGAGTAATTTGCAGTGTAATATTATGAAATATTTGTGATTTATGTTTTGTTTGCAGAAATTTCACCAAAGTACACAGCTACTTTCAAAATTCTGGAGACAGAAGGTATAGAGGTAACTAGACCTTGCAAACCATCCCAGGTAGAGATCTCACACACGCCTGGTTTGTAACTGTTGAAAACTGGCACAACTGCAAAGTGAATTCACTCCTTAGCTTCAGGGTTTAGGGACTGTCCTTGCAATTAATGTACTCTATGTTTTCTTGGAGGAGTTTGTTGGTATTTGGTAACAAACCAAATCTGTGCTAAAACATGCTGTTCGGTCTGTTGCAGCTGTAGAAATCAGGCAGAGTGGATGTACACAGTAGCCAGTGTGAGTGCACTGGTGTTGGACTGATCTATGGCCTGTGCGCTGGCTGGATTTGTTTAACCCTGAATGTCAACCGGTGCTGTCTGGAGCATGTGTGCAGGTAATATGTACCAGATGACTCAAGTAGCAGCCCAGGCAGACTGAATACAAAGCGAGTGTGGAGAGGAGGTTTTTTTTTTACTTGACAGCAGGTCAAATCTCTATTCAGTGAGCCTGAAGCAGCACGAAGAAGACAATGTGAATTGCTGGGAGTTTTTTAAAGATTTACAGAATATAGTAGGTATTTGAGAATTATAAAAAAAACTGATGCCATGTGACATTTTGGACACGTGGCATGGTAATATTATCATATTTGTAAAAGTACCTTGGAGTACCATGTAAAGACCAATTACAGCTGTGGTATATATGCTATGGGTCCTGATGGTTCAAGAATCAGACTTCTAACCTGAAAGTCCGAGGTTAGAAGGGGAGTGAATGACTAACCTCTCTTCCACCCTCAACACTCAACTGAGGTGAGACCCTTAAGCAAGGCACCAAACCCCCTTATGCTCTCTGGGAACCCCAGCAGTATGGCTGCCTGCTGCTCCAGGTGTGTATTCATGGTGTTTGTGTGATCAATAATGTGTGTGTGCAATTAAAAACTAAAAACTCACATAGGTGCAAATAATCACATGTGTAGTTCACCTTTGTTAGTTGATGTATATAAAAAATATATATAGTGAAAAAGGTAACGCCGTTTAACATAAGAAATAAGAGGGGTCTGAGTACCTTGATCAGACACTATATATATATTGTTATTGTTTATATATATATATATATATAAACACGTATATTTGTGTGCGTATAATAATGCAGTTAAACAATTGAACGATTAGTTTACAAAATATATGTGTGTTCTTTGTATATTTATTATGTATATATAAATAAACAGTATATGTATTTAAAAGTATTTACATATATTGTTTATATTTGTCTATATTTATATAATTAGTATTATAAATAAAAATAATTAGTATACAAACATAACATTTGTCTAAAATATATTCATGCATGTGTGTGTATTTATATATAAATTATAAATATATACAGCACACATACAAATATTATTTAAAGAAAAACGTATTTTGGATGTGATTAATCACAATTAATTATTTGACACACTAATGTAGTTTGTGTGTATATATATATAAATGAGAAACACTTCATTTTAAGGTGTCCTTGCACTTACATGTACAGTACATAATATTAAATTATCGATAATTATATGCAAGTAACCCTAGATAAACCCTAATTTATATATACACGCACACATACATACACGCTATGCAAACACACACACACACAATATTCCATATTATTAGATACCATATAAAAATCTCCTAATAGTGGCTTAAAGACTTAAAATACTTTTTCTGAACATTAGACATTATTGGCATCTTCTGCATATTTTTGTGTTTCGCTCAGAAAGGGTGATTATACACTTGGATTGGTGAATAAATGTTTGCCCTCTAAACTGAGAGTGGGTGGGGTGTGCCAACGCACCTTGGTCATCTGTGTATGCCCGCCAGTGTCTGAGCAGACCAACCACAGTCTGGACGGATGAACGACCTGCTGTTAGCAGGATGTGCTAAAGAGGATTACACTTTCCATTTTGCATATTCATCCTGAATACAAATAAATAAATCTCAGAATCCAAATATTCGAGGGGCATCTTTGGCAGTCTAGACGACCACCCAGACTGCCACGGGCTTGGGGTTTGAAACCCTCACAAACACCCAAACAAATAACAAGCAAGCCTAATGCAGATCCTCATGACGCTTTGAGTCGATGAAATTCGATAGAAATAGTAATGAAGTTTGTCTTTACTGGCCTGTTTTTGGTTGCCTCTCTCTTGTTGAAGCTGCCCCCTGAAGTATGGTTTTCATTTAAAATGCCATAGCATATATACATAATATAATTTTATTTTATTTAGTAGATCCATGCAGTAGTTTAAATGATGCATTGACCGAAAAAATGACAATAGACTAAAGCACTGTTATTAATGTAAAGAATTGTTTTTTGCCACATATCTGGTAGTTTAAATTTAAACAGTTGCTTCTGAGCAAAATTAGCCCACAATCACTTCCAGTGTCGCTCACCTTAAATAACATCAACATATTTGTTTTGGCTTTCAGACAGTGCTTGTTCTGTACATATTTCTCTCCTAATTCAGACAAGATGACCTTTCCACTGGAAAACCAATATTATGGATAGAGGACTCGTATTTTTGCTGGAAGCAAGCATCTGAAGTTAAAACATCTTAATGTTGCAGCGTTGTGCTTCACAAGACATTATTTGATGGACTGAAGTCCATTTGGGGGTTACTTGTGGGTTATTGTGTTTTTTTTATTAGGTGTTTGTACTCTCATTCTGACGGCACCCTTTCACTACAGAGGATCAAGTGATGATGTAATGCTACGTTTCTCCAAATCTGAAACACAATCAACTACATCTCGGATGGCCTGAGGGTAAGAATTTATTTTTACACACTTATTTTAGTGTTTTGTTTTTTCACAGAACAAACATGACAATGATATCGAAGGAAAGAAAAGATCAGGTAAGATAAAATAAATTAAAATAACAACCTATGACTATGGCAACTTAACTGGTCGGATAGTGCATATGATACAAATAGGATATAAATTCATAAATATTGTAGAGTCACTTAGACATGTGCGTGTGTATTAAAATGATAATTATTGCACAAAATACAAATAAATAAATACAAAATCAGCATTATCCAGACTTATTGGCTGTCAAATAATACTTTAGGCACTATACTAAATACCTCATTGCTGAATACAGATCATACCCCATTGTTATTAACTTTTTTCATTAACACATTGGCTATGAATGCATTACATCAATTACATTGAAATATTCTAAAATCTGGCCCCATGTTTTGTCAAATACATCAGATTTGTCATTATTGATGTATCTCAGCCTCTCCAATATACTTAAAATATCTCTACCCTACAGTTACTTTTCGGGCAAAATTTAGGACGCAACCACAGTGTGTGAGTTGGGACTCCCTCTGCTACGTTACACCTGTTACAGAATAGAGAAACCTTTGGAAAAATGCTATGCAATGTTACCTTAGAAAAAGATTGACTACAGTATGCAAGGTTTTCAAATGAATTTAATTTGGTCTTGCTTTAACTGAACAAGTATGTATGTTCAAGTCCTTCTTCCTAACTGTCTAAATCAATCTCTAAACCTTATTCTTATTTCCCAGTCCTGCTTAATTTAAGCTTCAACTACTACATGTTTTAATAGAATACTGAAATGTGACCAGATCCCTGATGCAAAGGGTTAAACTTATTAATTCCTTACAGTACAGTGTGTTCTGTCATCACATTAAAATCTAAAAAAATATTATTGTTCAATATTAATGTCAAATGTTTGCTCAAATGAGCCAAATGTCCTAAAGGGTGAAAATGTTTTAAGCAGTTTTAATTTTTCAACAGGTTTAACATTTAAATCTATGTTGATGACTAAATATAGTTCATCACAGCACTATTATGCATAGTCAAAAGTATTTATTTCATAGATACCGCTGTAAATTTAATTGATGCTGAAATCAAAATAACCTTAGTGCAAGATTGTTTCCTGGTTGAATGCTCCAAATGTTTCTCTTATTGCTATAGTCCTCCTATGTGAGTTGCATTTTAATATTGCTGTCAATAAATTTGCAGCCAAAAAAGGAATTAAGCTCAGTAAAACGCCTATTGTTTGAAGAGATAGAACACAGCTCTTCCGAGCAGTTCATACAGCGTCAAATAAATCTCTGTGCCATCCTTTCCACTCCGTAAAACTATTTGACTTTACAGGCAAATGTAGCATGAGAGAGAAAGAAAAACCAAGTGGAAAATCCAAGAGGCAGAAAAGTCAAAGTCTGCAGAGGCATTTTACAACCCAACTACTTGTAATCAAAAAGACTCTTAGCGGTGCATGTTTTACGTGAACATTTAAATGCATTAATCATGTGCAAAGGCACGAGGGACCGCTCTCCATCACCCGCTGTAATTTACTGTGCCGGCCCCCCAAGACGGAGGAGAAAAAGAAAACACAAACTAGGCCCATGGGTTTGATAAAGATGTTAGGTGATGAAAACTGACTTAAAACGATCGCATACGAGAGAGAGTCTGGCCAACTTTTGCACCTGGCTCCAAAGGAGCAGCTAAGCAAACTTCCTTTCCCCGTTGTGACGTCTTTTTTCATACGCATTTCGGCCTCTAACTGGACAGGACACTTACAACTGCTCTCGGCTACGTTTGGTCAAACCACCTTGCCTCGATCAACACAAGCGCTGTTTTTGCTGATCACCGAACTCTGCATAGTAATTCGACGTGCACACCTCTGCGAACACAGAGGCCGTGCACCATCTGTAAAAGCGCTCCCAGTTAGCTTGATTTCATTTACGCTGTCAGTTTTGTCTCGTAATGTAATTTGATGGAGACACTGAAGGCTCTGATCCTTGAAAGCCTACCGAGGGAATTTATTTTCCTGTAAAAACAATTTCCTCATTGTGTTGGTTCTAATGACTAAAAGACTTGTTAGAAGCACTTCCATAAAGCAAATTTGACTTGCATAATGAGCTGAATTTGTTTCCTCTGCTAAAGTATCATAATTAGTTTTTCTTATTTGTCATGTTGGTAAAACTACTTTATGTGGCAGGATACTTATACAATCTGTACATTATGGCTAAGTTAAATTTTTTTAAAGCATTCTGCTTCAAAGCTGTTATATTGAATACATTTTCCGTGACAATAAGCATGATGCATTTACAAGTTCCTACTTACGATTTCCTAAATCCTAATTACCTTTATAGCATTCAAGTGATGTTTATCTGGAAATAATTGACTTAATACAATTTCATATATTTCTCTTTCACTTAATGAGAAAGACAGGAAGCTTTTATACACTAAAAACATACAGAAGATGTAAAAATGGCTTGTGTAATCAGTGTTTCTATGTATTTTATCTAATCAAAGTCCCATTTCTCACTTTATGGTGGTGTTAATATGTGCTCAACTCATAAATGCAATTTTTTTTACACACCTTGAACAAGTTGGATTGCCTGCGCAGTTTTAAGCTACCTATTTAAATAAATCATTCTTTCCAGTAATTGTATTTTATTACATTAAAGTATTTATTAAAGAAAATAAAAACTTACATTTATCATTAATAAGTATAGTGTGGTTATGTTAAATTATAGCATGTTTAATATTTAATAATTGTACTTTAGAATAATTATTTGGTCAGATAAATTTTTTTTAAAAGATCCAATTCCCGCTATTTACTAAAGTAACGCCCAATTTGCTGTTAATTAATTAGTAAGATATTTAACTTCAACTTAATAATGGGATCTAAAAAATGCTCAGGTAGAATAAGGTATAAACATGAGCTTTAATAAACAGTTAAACTTCTTAAATGTTCAGTACGTTGCCTGGAGTGTTGCTTATAGTTATCTAATCATTAGCTTTTAATTTAACGTTAATAACTTCAATTCAGAGTATTTCTTAGCTTCTAGATGCTATGTAGTAAACTAAACAGTATTTTGTGATTCTAGCAAATGGAGTGCATTTCACAACACGCCTCAGATCTTCAATAGCAACACTGGTAATTGCAGTGTTAGTTCACATTAATCAAAGTGTCAGCTGCAGAGAACCAAAGGCTTTGTTTTGAGAAGGGCCTCCACCTAGCTTCCACCAGAGTGCATCTATTAAGGGGTTAAATAAACACTATTTGCTAATACGGCCTTTATTTCAGCTTGAGTGGAAGGAAACGAAGTTACTGAGTGTTTGCAATGCAGGTATGGAAGCAATCTCTTGAAAAAACGCAAACATTGTGGACTATCCGCAGTGTTTGTGTGCGTGTGTCTGTGAAAAAGACAGATAGAGGGAGAGTTGATCACTGAAAAGCTACTGCAGATGCTGCTGTGCGCACTGTCAGGTTGAGGGCTGGGGATGATTGCCACATCTGGAGTGAATTTGTGCTATAATTCGCCGTATTACTGGCGCAGTCTCCATATAAGTAGCATGACCACGTTTACAGTCCAGTCAGTAAGCTTGCGAGTGCCCTCTGCCCTGCGCTAATTTATACTTGTACAGGGCGGAGAGCACAGAATTTATTATAGTCTCTACAGTACTTAAGTGTATTGCGCAGAAACATGCCATATTTCAACTCTGAATAAAAAGAATACCTATTTTACATAAAGTGAGGTCCATTTTCTTTCAAAAAATCGTAGTAATGTGATGTTTTAATCTGAGTTTTTTTCTTTGTTCTGTAATTGTAGTTTTGAAAAAAAAAATTAATAAATAGATAAAATATTTCATTTCTGATTATTTTTTATGGAAGCTTCTTTCAGGTTTAAAGCAAAAAAAAAAAAAAAAAATCTTTATTTCACAATTCAGACTTTTATTATACAATGGGAAAAAGTTTGAATTGCTCAAATTTGCTGAATTGTGAGATAAAGTCAAAATATCATTATACTGTGGTATAATGCGAAAAATGTGAAGTTGCAAAATATTTAAAAAAAAAACTGGGGGAAAAACAAGCTTCCACTTATTACATTTTAATATAATATTAATATAACTTAATATAGTGATTTCTTTTATTTATACAGAAAAATCTGCAACAGCAAATGTAATACTCTTACTATTAATATATTGTATCTTTTTACATTAAGGAGAATATTTTTTATATTAGATTGATGAGCATTTGAGAGGAAAAGTTACTTTAATTGTCCTAAATTAAGATTTTTATTCTGAATTGTCGGGATGAAATAGGACACAATAATATAGGTTAAATTAAGTAATCTGGCAGATACTTTTATCCTACAGAAAAGTCTAATTCTGCTACTAATGGTGGCATATTTCCAGACACACATTGATTGTAATCGAGTCTGATCGGTTTTCTTTGGCGTTGTATTTGTTTGGACTGACGAGATTCATTGTGGTTGAACTCCATGTTCATTATCATCTGATATCTATTTTTTATCTCTTAATTGTTTTTGATACACATGCTTTTATCACGTTGTGTGGTTACAGAAAGAAATATGGACGATTTGAAAGACTATCGTTCAGCTCCACACATTGTTTGTGTGTTTGTTTATAAAATATTTTGGCTGATTATGCTTTCAGTCATGAATACAAGCGTATCACCCTCAGCTATTTTAACATCTTCACACCTTTCCGCAGATTTCCCTTCTACAAAATGCAACCATTCCAGCAGATTCCGTCTGGGCCTGCAGATCTCCAAGTCTGGTTATACTGCTAACCAAAGAGCGCTGTATCATCTGATCCATCTCATCCTCTTAACAAACAAAAAAGAGGCCCGTCTACGCCTGAAGTTCTTTGATGAGATGCTGTTATGTCTGGATGATGAGGTAATAATGAGGGTCTTACGCTGTTGATATATTAACACAAGTTCATTCCTGCACATGGCGACTTGATTCTGCAAATTTTCAAAGAAGCCAATGTTGTGACGTGGTTGGAAAGCTGGCTGAGCCAATCTTTGCTGTGGATTATTCCACCTCCCCCACAGTAACTAATGTGCAATCAAGATGAAATTTGCAGTCTATTATTATTATTATTATTATTGTTTACTGTGAATAATGATATATTGTGTCAACCAGACATGCTACTAATGAGCCTTTATGCCATTTCTCAGAATGTTATTTGCATTAAAATGTAATATCAGGTGATGTTCTGATGCATCAGACATCAGGAATGTTGACAAAGCCCATGGGCTAATTTGACAGACTAATTTGCAGCAGCAAAAACACATACTCAGACATAAAAGGTTGGAAGAGCTTCATTCAGCAGATCAGGAAAAAGTCTCGGCATGCCCAGATGTGATTCTGTGAGGAGCAGGGAAAAACAGTTACCTTGCAAAAAAAAAAAAAAAAAAATGTTTGTAATTTCAGTTGACTGCAGAAAAATATATACAAATCTTGCACTCAAAAAATTTTAATCAATTACCCAGAAGTGGGTAAGTTGTCATTACTTTTACTTTTTTGTTTCATCCTACACACTTTTTTGTACTTGTACCTGTAAAAGTGGCACAGACAGTCTTAATATTTATATTTTTAAAATATGATATTAACATTTTCATTTTGATGAAAATTCCATGAAAGTTTTTTGCCGTATGTGTATAAAAAATACAGGGAAAAAATTTTATTTCACTTTGTTGCATTTATGTTGTTTAGTTCATGTTTATTGCTTTAGTGTCACTTGCCTGATTTTTTTATTTATCTGACACACATAAAAATGCATTTTTTACATTGAATATCTATTAATCAAAATTAAATTCTTTATTAATCATTAATTTATTTAGTTAGTTATTTTGGATGAATAGATCTAAGCAGGTGCTGAGACCACTGACATGGAAGTGGCTTGTGACATGACTTAATTGACCAGTTTAATTGATGTTACGTCCAAAAATGTTTCCAGACACAGGCATGGATTTGATTGTGTAAAAATTATTTTTCCCAGTATTCCTTAAATAGAAAAAGAGTCATTTAAAAAAAAAAAGTTTGCCAACTAGCTAGCAGGTGATGAATTGTTTCCTGACGAACTGAAGATGCAGAAAACCACATTTAAAGACACTCATATAGGGTTTAATTAGAGACCTTCAAAATAAAGGCAAAAAGAACCAAGATGTCATTAAATGGCGGTTTCTTAGTGCGCAACATTTAACAACCATTCTTAAAAAGACAAAAGAAATTTAATGTGAATATATGCACAAATCAGCCAGGATGTGAACCAGCCACCAAAGCAGAACTTTAAAGTCTTTTTCCTGCTTTGCATGTTTTGTCGCCTCCATCTGACTAACTTTACTGTAAAAGCGCATTGTTCTGTTGCTTTTTTCCGCATTGTAAAAGCAACATAACACATCCAGCAAACTTGTAAAAGCCTTTTAACTTGTTGTAAATAAGAGAAAAAGGAAGAGTTAATTGGGAATGTTTTGTTTTTTTGACCTTTAAATGCATGTTAAGATCTAAGACATTCTTTACGCTTCACAAAATGCAATATGCATTGAGAAAAACAATGCACATCTCTCAGGGATGAAAGAAAGAGTAAATATAACCAGATAAATATAACCTGAGGCAAATTTAAAATCCATGCAGGAATTTGAATTAAGAGTAATAAAATAAGGCAGGCAGCCGGAAAAGCACGCAAGTCTACGTTTGTTATCCTTACGAGTAGCTTTCTCTCTCTCTCTCAAACTAGCTTCTTGGTTCAGGAAATACCCACACACAGGTGTGGAAATTAACCATGCATGCCACCCACACGCTGCCCAGCAGTCGGATCCATGCTTTGCTGTGTTATGGCGGCAGCATGGTCATGTTTATCCTCCGTGTCTGGTCTTTTCCAGTGATTTTTTTTCCCCCCTCTCCACTCAGAACACTCTTAATAATCACACACTTCAGACCATTTTACAGAGTCAAGCATTACGAGATTTGTCTTTCGGGACGCAGGAGAGACCCAATATGAGCCAATTAAGATAAACACAGAAGTGGTGACTGTGCAGAAACGCTGGAAAAACGTAGAAACGGTCTGACTCACTTCTCTTCACTGTGAAGTGAAGCGTTACAGGAAAATGAGCATCAAAATATACATTGCCGCCTTTGAAACGAACACTAGGCCGTTCTGGGGCTACATAACTCAGCTGGTGGTCATGTTCAAACCAATACGAGTGTGTGTGGAACAACTGAACATGCTGTAAATCTGAGTATGTGTTCCGCGACTCCAAACATCGTCAGCTAAAACTGGATTCAGTTTACACGTGTTTCCATATGAGCGAGAATGTTCTTGGAAATAATAGTTGTTCTGTGGTTCTTCACAGCATCAGTATAGAACCCTATTGTATCATCAGCAATCATTTTTGACTCTTTTTAAGCTGCTTTTTGGGTTATGTTTAGCTATAACGCTCTTTGGAGATAAAAAAAATATATTGATGTTAGTGATTAGGTTTTTTAGCCCATTATACTGGATTATTTTATTACCCTTTTTTTAGCTGGAGAGTAAAACATTTATGTGGAACTTAATAGACTAAAAAAACAACAACTTTTTTTATCTACTTGGAAGCTTTTTTTAGGACATTTAAAAATATGCTGTCTTAATGTACAATGGTGATCATGAATGAACGATCAAGCATGTAGACAAAACAACAATAATAATAATATTAAATAAATAAACAAATGTAAATAAATAAATATTCAAAAAAATACATATGGGAATAAACACGTTTTAAAATAATAGAATGCATAAAAAAGTGACAAAAAAACATTTAAATAATTAAAAAAAAATACAAAATGTAATTTAGGACTATTTAACAAAAATAATAATTTTATAAAGCCTATTTACTCACTCACTTACCGCAGGTTTGATCCTGCGTAGGCCTCGCCAGCTATTTCTGATTTACTAGTAAAGATTAATTTTTACTTTCTATTACGCATAATTTCTTCTGATAAATATTTTAGAGCTTTTCCAAAGATAGGAATGTATATTTATTATATAAATCACAATGTAAAAGAGAACTTTAGTTCTAAAAATAAATAAATAAATAAATTACAAAAAAAAAAAAAAAACATTTTAATGCTTGTTTTGTCTTATTTTATATGAATTATCTTGGCGGTTTACTTGGGCCTTCTAGGGGGCCCTGGACCCCTGGTTGAGAACCACTGCATTAATCACTGAAGTCATTAAACTGAGTTTAGAAGCCATATTTATTATTTTGATACAGTTAACTTTGCAGTATATTACATTTTGCACAGAACACTTTAACAGAAATTCTGTCCTAATTTAGTCACCCTGTCATTCCAGCCCTTTACTACTTTTTTCAGTAAAACAATAAATGGGTATCTTAAAAAATGTTTTTCTTATTTGTGTTCCACAAATTTGTGTGACACAAGGGTATGTAAATGAAAACATTTAATTGCAGCGTGTCTCTTTAAGACGAGTAAATCGACACATTGTTGCATGTCGGTAAAGCTGAATACAGAGGATTTCCATATGTTATGGCCTCTGGCTGTTCACACATCACGTTGGGCGTTCGACATTGAGTGCATATGGTGTTCTGAGACTGTTTCTTTTGATGCTGCACATACACAAACCCTCCCACTCTGGGTTCTAGATCAAACGCTGATCGAACTTTGGATGTGTCATGCCACACTGCTCAGCAACAGAGATGTTTTGGACATATTTGTTTGCTGAGGGATTTTATCAATAGATGATGCAGTTGTTCGTTAAAACGCACACTGTAATTTTAATCAAGGCATCAAGATCAATGTTGTATCAGGGGGCCAAGACACCAGTGAAAAACACTTGTAAGCTATAATTTGTGTTCGTCAAGGATGTTAATCATAGGCCAAGACTGCTGTTTACCTTGTGCCTTCAATGCACGATACTGCAGAATGACTTTCAATAAATGGTGTTGTTTGGCAGATTTTTGTAGTAGCTAGTGAGTGGTAAGCCTCACAGAGTTCTGGAGACTTTGTCAGTGTTTTGTCTATGGAGGAAAGCCCCGTAATTCATAACAGTTTTGCGAATTTCTCCGTTTGTTAGTCTGTGTGGCTTTTGATCTGGCACAGCTATGCACAAACAGGCTTTGACTACAATCATTCGTTTGTCTTGCAGTGAAACACAAGAAGCCGAGAACAGCACAGAAAATGCAAAGCCCTGTTTATAGTCTGTACTGTATTTATGAGAGCAGGCTGATGACATTGATTTGATTTAAAAGGCAGACCACCTAAGGAATTATGGGAAATATTTTAAGAAACACACACTATTTTAAGAATCCACATTTACCATTTATATATTTGTGTGTGTTCTTGCACATTAAATTGCTTCATTATTGTATGATTATTGTGTGAATAATAATTGTATGTCAATTAGAAATTTTTATTACTGTGTATTTTATGCAGCTATATTCAAATGTATATATTAAAAAGGTTTCCTTTTCGACATTTCACTCGTACTATGGCTGATAAGACGCTATGGGAAAACTCCTTTTTTCCCCTTAACTGAAGCCTATTCTAATCACGCAGTGAAACTGCACGGTTATTGGCCGCTGTGGGGGGACTAATTTTAACCAATGGGGTAAGGCCCCACGAACAGCGGGCCAATGCCGTCGACCACGCCATATGATCTGACACTGCTGAGCTAATGGCTGCAGATGGCGCCATGGTGGCGTGACCCGCATGTATTTAAGAGCAGGGAACACCAGCCATCTTCAGATCATTCTCCTTCAGCGACGGATTCTTTACTGTCCCTGACTGGAAGCCTTCCTCTGTTGTCTGCAGCTGGATTTCCCCCCGCTGCCGCCTGGCTTGACTTCAGAGAGATTCTCTAAAAGAGCAAATTTCATTTAATAGATTTCTTTTAACAACTCACCATTCCTGGTCGCCGCTGCTCAGCCTGCGAGTTGTCTGCCTGGGACTCTCTCACGCGGAAACCGTCCTCGCTGGAACGACTGCATGTTTTGTGAGTATAAACATGGCTACTCTGCCCCTCGCGTTCCCTCTGTCTCGCTGAGGCAGCGGGGCCGAGTTCAGCGCTCCGGGTTGGGTGACACCACGCCGGCGCAGTCCCTGCGTGCTTCACCGCCTCGAGACGGAGAGCTTTCTCCTGCCTTTACCTCTGCCGGTTTTTGTAGGAGTAAATAAGCCCCTCGAGCTGCTTATTCTCCTCGGCTTCTGAGCAAAGTATGAACAGTTGAGCAGTCGCCCGCATGCCAGCTTATGCTCGCTTTCCCGCTGCTTTTTATCTGTTTTACGTTAAGATAAACCACCTCCTCAACCACCACCAGTGTGTAGCATCCACTTGGATGATGCGACGGCTGCCACAGGACAAGGGCGCCAGTGTGCTCACCACACACCAGCTACAGGTGGAGAGGAGATACAGCCAATCAATGGATGGGGATTATTGGGAGGCCATGATAGACAAGGGCCAGTGGGAATTTGGCCAGGACA
>JAUCMT010000048.1:17865285-17915056 GCA_032357475.1 Enteromius thamalakanensis
AATTAGTATAATCACAAATACCATGGTGAAGCTAAATGGCTAGTATAGCAAAACCATGTTAATGTGTGGTTACTTTATTTGAACTATAATGTTTTTTATTTGTAGTAAACACGTTTAATTTTGATAATTAAAACAGATTTAACCGAGTGCAGAAATGAAGGTGAGTAATCTTACCTGATACTGAAATTACAATAGCCAGTCTTAACAGTTTACGTGATCTGCCTCTTTATTTGTATTTATTTATTTCTTTTATATATCAAAATATATTAAACCTGCGTGCGGTAAGACCATCTACGGCATATTGCGTTGGCCAAAACACACAAGGAAACGCGCTGTGAAAAATAACATCACAGACATCACATTCGGACTCTAGAATTATCACAGAGGTTGTGAGAGAAAGAGACAGAAATGGCAGCTTCAGATGGGATTAAAATCACCAAATACATCTGTAAAATAAAACGTTCTCTAACGACCAGCTGTAAAACTAGTCCCGTCCCAATAGGGCTTTACTTTTAGTCATTATTTAGGCAGCACAAATATTCTGAACGCCTTTGGCAGAATTCAAATGTGCCATTTAGATTAATCTTGATTAATTAAAAAATTGATCTATGCCCCCCCCTAATATATTTATATATATACACATTTTCATTTAGTTTGAGTTATTTTAGTACATCAGGTTAAACTAAAGAAAGAGAAATGAGAAATGTTTCCATGGCAGCCAGTTAAAATGAAAAGTATTTTATTTTATTTTGGTTAACTTTTATTTTGAAGTAACTAAAATGGATGCTATTATGATTTTAGTTTTGCAGTGCACATAAGTACTTGTACAATTTGTACAATTCTTTGTTTATACTGACCTGATATAAAATATATATTTTTTTTAATTTAAGACCACTTCATCCAGAGCTAATAAATGTGTTGACTGTAGCATTGGAAGTTTTGTTGAGTAGAAAATCACTTATTGCTCTGCTATGGTCATTGTAAAGAGTTCCTCAGCCATCGTAATCAGACAAAAGCTTGCGGTCTCCAGGGATCTCCATCCAGTGCTCTCCGTAATTATTGTCCGGATTGCATGCAGTCTAAACTGTAACCAACAGGAAAAAATTGCATGTGAATCATCTGAAGTAGAGTATTGTATGCCTGCCCTATATTACTTACAAATCACTGGCTGCCTGCTGCATCGCCGTTCTACATCTTCTGGTGATTTATCGGTTCAAACGTTAGCTATCTATTGAAAACATGTGTCTCATATTAAAGTCTTCCCCTCCACTTCAAATAAATCAAGCATACTTGACACTCAAGTTTATTGAAGCCATATTACTCAGAGCCAAGCAGAGACGGCTGCCTCTTAAACATTTACATATTTGGGATGACAGAGTTTTTAGAAATACAAAATTATACACATTTAAATTAGTTCCATGAAGCCAGATAGATTCAGTTGCAATTAAAGTGACACTGATCAGGAGTGCAGCCACAGTACGAACAAGACGCCGAGCAGTTGGCTGATGCTGTATTTCCACTGACTTGACAGAAACGAGCACAACAAACAAAGCGGAACTGCCAAACGGACCCGCAACGACAACGGCTCTTTGAACCGCTGTGCTTTCGCGTCGCATTATTATTAATGGACTAATGTGATTATGGGGCTTTCAGCGTATGAACGCTTCACCTCATTAAAAAGCTTCCTGTGCGAATGTCTACGGTCCAAATCAAAGCATGTCATCAACTTATGTTCATTTGTTATTTTCACCCCGTTCCAAATTCAGACAATCCGAAGACATGAATTCAATAAGCTACATTCACTGCAGGCATTTTGCTCTTTTCTGTTTCATTTGTACAGTAGTTATTGGTTTTGTAATGTTTAACCAGACAGTTTCTATGAGTGCCAAGTTTACCGGTAATAACAACCACTCAGCTTACTAAAGCTGTATTGCTTTGGTTAATACTTTGTTTATTATGTAAGATAAAATCAGACAATCCAAAAAAAAAATCTAAATTCTTAGCGTGTAAATAAGATGCAACACTGATCACCACAATGGCGATTTTCAAGTAAAAAAAGTGTACTGTTATTATTTTAATTTTAAAATCAATCATAATTTTTAGCGTGTAAATAAGATGCAATACTGATTTCATTTCCAAGAACAAGTATACTGTTATTATTTTAATTTGGCTATTTTAAATATTATCTGTTCATGTTGACATGTATTATTTCACCATGCACTAGGCCTATAGTATTGTTTTTTTTTATTATTAAAATTTTTTTCTGTAGTGCAGTTATATTTTATTTAGAATTTTTATTTTTATTTAGTATGTTTTTGTGTTTGCTTTGTACTTTTTAGTATTTATTATTTTAGTTTTCTTCTTGTTTTTAATGTTAAATATTAATTTTAGGATTATGTCCTAGTATACATTTTTTATTTAGTATTTTAGAATTTATTTAGTTTTTTTTATTTTATTTTATGTGTTATGGGAGAAAATATCAGAGCATTTCCAGTAAAATACTGCATGCAATAATGTTTTTATTTTCCCCTACAATTCCTTAATTTAATATGATTGATATAAGCTAACAGCCTGAAAATAGTAATCTTGGCTAGTAATAGTGGCCTTTTGAAGTTTCTCTTGTTTGGTGCCATTTCATTAAATATTTTGAAGGCTGTCAGTTAACGCTGAAATACCATAGATACGCTCTGTCCAGATAAATAAACACCGATAGCTCCTAGTGGTGGACGTCAACGGGTTATTTTGATCACTTCGCCGGCCTGCTCCAGTTATATAGAAATACTGCTTATTTTGCTATGTTTCAGAATATCAAACTCATGTCTGTTAATATTAAAAACAGACATCAGCACTGCACGGCATGCTGTTTTTCTTTGGCACCGCCTGCGAATGTGGAGAAAAAACAGCAAAAGATGTATTTAAAATTCCTTTTGTAAATGTAAACGGCTTGATTTATATTTTACACCGGACTTGTTGAAGTTCAAGAGGCCTTGGATGTGAGCTGCAGAGATAAGTAGCTGAAAACCCAACTCTTGAGTAAAGCCCACCCCAAAATAGAATAGTACATTCCAAACCAATATAACAGTGGCAAAACACCATCACACGACCACAGTAAATGGTAAAATTATTGTGCGTCCATTCTAAGGCATGCCTAAAAAAGCCCACTGTGTCCACACGCACTACCGCAAGCATCAGATAGCACTTAAAAAAAATCCCTCTTCCTAATGTATGACTAAACATGCATGGCCAGTTCCAACAGGACAGTGTGTACCATCTGAGTTTACTCTGTCACAACGCAACAGAGCTGCCATCCCTTCAATAACAGGATATGGTCATGGTTTGCAATGCATAAAATGCACTTAAATGGCATTTTAATGTTTTTCTGCCCACTTCCAATGGCATTTTGGAATTTGAACTTCGTTTACTGTTCAGCCAAGCAAGCTATGCCAGTCCATTCAGCAGAACTTAAATGTGATTAAAAAAGGAAGAGGTTCTTATTACAAGCGATGAGAAACTCAATTAATACCGCCATTAGATTACTTCCAAGCAAGAGGAAAGGACCGACCTCAGTAGGTCATGGTTAAATGCTGTTAATCGTCTGCTCTATAGCACGGCCTTGATCTGCATACTTCTGGTGAGGTTCTTGGGAGTGTCTAACCCACAGCAAAACCAGAAATATATCTGCACCACAGTTGGTCTTCGAACCACCCACTTAAAACTTCCTCTAAGGACAAAGAACCCAAATGACATTCGCAAACCAAGCAGAAACGCACACATTTAAGTGCCAGTGTTTTGATTCATTTTTGTTTTGTTTGTTTGTTTTTGTCTTTTATCCAGCATTGGCTAAGTATCTTAGCGTTATTAAAAAAAATAAAAAATAAAATTGGGTCATGTCTTTGTAAATAAGCAAGGCTATGATTATGAGAGTTGTTATTTTTATTCTTTATTTTTTGACAGTTTTTTCTTTTCTGCTGACCATCGGGGAGCATCTTTTTTATCCAAAAGTTAACACTATCTGTCTACCTATCTGTATGTGTGTGTGTATATATATATATATATATATATATATATATATATATATACACACACACAACACAAAAAACATAACTATATAAAAAAAAATACGTATGGCTATGTACATTTACAAAGAGGTTTGGCTTGAATGTAGTTCATGGATAAATTCATTTTTCCAGTGAATATTCCCTTTCACTCAAGAAAGTTCAAAGTTAAATATAATGTGAATGCTGTTTTATTTTGTTTTCAAAACCTAATTCAAACAACTGTCCAAGTCTTTTAACCTGGTTTATACTTTTGGCAGACGGAGATGGCACTGCTTTTATGGCTGACAGTGTGGCCAACACTCACAAAACAAACAAGAACTCCAGACTGCTTTTTGTTACAGTTACCCCTGATCTGGCTGACATAGTAGAATCTATTGTATTTACATAAATAATTTGTACATAAATAGTATATATATGTAATGTGCTTGTAAGTGTGTGTGTGTGTGTGTGTAATATTTCCCTCAAAAAAATTTTATTCCTTTGATGCAAACAAACATGTATTAGTATTACTGTTAAAGACAGTTGCATAATATTTTTGTGGAAACTGTGGTATATTTTTCAGTTGTCTTTGAGGACTTTTTAAAAGCCCTTACTCTCACTTTTGGCCATGTATCCTTGCTGAATAAAAACTCATTCTTGGCAAAAAAAAAAAAGAAAAAGAAAAAACTGGAAAAACTAAAACACTGAATAAAACAATTGTGCACTATTAAGTATGAAAGTAACAGATTAGTAAAGAGTGAAATTGTAAATCGAAAATAATTTTTTATGTAACAGTTCATTCTCTAATTTTGCAATCAGTTATAATATAAAGAAAAATCTGTACTACACATAGCTTCTTACTTGTCAGTGTTAACCTAGTTAGCAGATATACGTTCTTGTTTACAGCACTGCCATCTCTTTAAAGCGTTGAAAGTTCTCTCTACTCCACCACTCTAATGGTATAATAAAATATGCTGTCCATACACAACATAATATGCAAAAACAACTTTTTGTATAATCCTACTCAAGCCTAACAGTCGCATCTCTTTGTGTAGGAGAAGCAGAACACTATTGAGCCAGGGTACAGTGTGTGTCATCAGTCAGCTTATTTCTGATTGGAGTAATTTCATTCACTCCAGTCTCCCCAACACCCATTACGGAGTCAAGCGAGCGGTAAGCCAGCAGTCTATGTACTCATAAAACAAAGCTACAGCAGATTTATTTCACAGACATGATTAACTGCACAGGAAAAGTGGCTAAATGTTGAAATGAACATTTTCGAGACTCTGAAGTGAAGAATTGGGCCGTAGAGTATAATCGTCACTGTATATCATAGTACAAACGTGTTCCATTCAGCAATTCTTCATTAGACCCACGCCAACATTAATTACATGGTCTGTATTTACCTCGAGTAATATATTATCAGTCTGTGCTGTTAAACTCACATTCGTAAATCGCGGCCAATGATGGCGAGGCCTCGGTCAGCTGGTGAGACCGTCTTTGAGATACGGTCTGAAGATTTGTAGATGATGCACTAAAAGTCGCTCCTCTGGTCGCCTGCTCTTGATTATTCAGATTTACCAATGACTTTGTGGGTTTACCAAGATATCAGCATCTCTCATCAGCTCTCTGACTACAGCATTCAAACCATATGTGAGGTGAAGATGTAGACAGGGTGTTGCTGACTGAGGATATAAGTATAAGTGCTTCTTTTATTAATAGAAAGTTGAAAACAAAACAACATTTATTTGAAATTTAAACAAATGTATAACTAGTACTGTCAAACGATTAATCCAGATTAATCACATCTATAATATATTTTTTGTGCACATAATGTATGTATACAGTATTTATTCTGTATAATTATGTATATATAAATACACACACACATTTACAGTATATATTTTGAAAATATTATAAATGTATGTATATGTATACATATATTTTATATTGTATACATTTATATTTTAATTTATATATAATTTACATATATATATATATATACAGTATTTACATTTACAATTTATATAAATATATTTTATATATATATATACAAGATTTTTCTTAGATATATAAATGCATGTGTATTTATATATAAACTATAAATGTACACACACACACATACTATGTAAATAAAAACTTATTTTGAATGCAATTAATCACAATTAAGTGTTTGACAGCACTACTTAAAACATATAATTATGAAGTATAAACATAATACATATTTCACTTTCGGTTAATTCAATAAATCATTGAAGAACAGGGCTCATAATTAGTTCATACAAACAAACAAGAGGCTATGAAAGATGAACATACAGTCTGTTACGTATCTGGAATTTGCATGTGTACCTGGGTGTTGATTTTTTTACACATTCAGTTTACAGAAGATGCTTTTTTAATGTTCTGCCAGTTTGATACACCCTCAGAAATAAAGGTACAAAAGCTGTCACTGAGGTGGCACACACTTTTGTACCTGTTAGGATCAATTATGTACACTTTAAGTACTGTTTTGTGTCTTTAGTGTACCAAAATGGACCCTTTAGGTACAAACATGTACCTTCTGAAAAGGTACTGACCCAGTTGCAACTTTTATTTCTGAGAGTGTAGTCAGTTGTGTTCTGTACAGCATATTAAAAGGGCTGTACTTCAATCACATACTTCATGTATGTAAATTAATTGTGCATCTTTCCTGACTAAAGTCTAGTCTGCTTTCTTGTTTGTTTGTATGGAGGATATCAGGTTGTGTAAGCCTCTTGAGTTGAGTAACTGGACAGCGACTAGAGGAAAGACAGCATCATATATATCGATCAGAGATGGAAACAAGCTTCCTCTTTCCAGTTTCCTTTCAATCTCTTCATCTCTGTAATTCAGTCTAGCAACCACATTACCCGGAGTGTTTACTGATCAATTCGAGATTTGATTTACCACAAAACCAACAAATCTGTACATTTACGTAAATGTTATTAGTGCCACTCAAGTTTGCAGTGAGAGTCCCGTTCGCTTTTATTTGTCCTCGATTAGATTTGGCAATGAGCTAGCTGCGCTAGTCCATTAGCACTGCGTAAACAAGTACTTCATAGTGTGAGTGCAGCTCTTAACCAGAAAATAAATCTGAATTAAATAAGTCTTTTTGTAGAAGGTTTTCGTTTGGTTTTTTATGTGGATGTACTTTATGGGAGGAAATAATTATGAAAGTTTTTACTTTGAGCACTTGGGGTTGGATTTTGTGCAGTTGCTAATTTTTTTTTTAGCAATGTATTATTATACAGCTAATTATTTAGCAAAAAAAAAATTATTTTGAAAATTAATTGCAAAGCCAATAATTATAACATTAAAAAACTATCATCTAAAATTATTCAGGAATGGAGATTAAACTATATATTTGATGATAAATTGTATGAAATTGTTCATTTTTACACGTTTTATCATATAATTGTGGCCTCATTTCCTTTATGAAAAATAATCATGGTTTTATTGTTTATTATAAATTGGCATATTGGTTCTCCTTTGTATAAGCACAGCGTTACTATAAATATAGATGCAAAATTTTACTTTCAATAAAAATGTAATAAATAAATACTTTTATTGTAATTTGCATAACTTTCAGATTATGAATATTGTATGTGTTTTGAATGCAATTCATCTTAGTTACATCTGGAATTCATAGACGCTTTCTTTGGTCAAGGCCCGTTTATAAGGCCGTTTGACAGACATGTCAAACAACCAATCACAGTTTGTTTTGTTCAGCGTCACATTTCGGGGTGTGGAAATGTTCCAACAACAACAGAACGGCATGCAACAAGTCATTCAGCATAGAAAATCCTGATGAGACGCTCGCGGTAAACATCGCGGTTTGAAGCATATCGCTCCACTTTTTAGCACCCACAAGCACTTCTGGAGAACCAAACACAATACTGAATTGGCCAGCTGCAATGTCAGCATCTGTTGTTTCAAGTTTGCCAGCAAACGTGGCTGATATCCCCGTCTCAGGTACTTCACTTGATCTTCCATAACAGATACAGTAGGAGGGGATGCACAACTAGTGAAATTGGATTGCATACTTTTGAGAATCCAATGTTTAACTGATCTTAATAAATGCTTATTGTTACTCATGTAAACACGTTTTTTTCCCCGCAATCACACTTCTGAGCTTTTTGGCGGACCGAAAATAAAAGCGACACTCATGTCCCCAGAAATCCAATAAAATTCAACCAATTATTTGATGACTTCGACAGTCCTGAAGGGTTTCTAGTTAAGTGTACCATATGCATCAGACGTTTAGCCAACGTTCTGTGGGCGTGATGTCTGAGGCTAAGACTACATTAGACTTTGCAAGAAAAAACTATAAGCCCATAAGTTTAAGCTATAAGTTTAAAAATGTAATTTCCACCACAAGATGCTAGTTAACAAAAAATGTAAAAGACATCATTTTCTTGTACACCATTGGACATTGTTAACGGACAAATTCAACTAGTGAGAATGTGAAATGTTTAACGAGTATTTTCTGAACATAATTCAAGAAACAGATTACGTAAATCACCAAGTACCAATCCAACCAAAATTTATAACAGAACAGTGCAAGTGCTACTGCTCCCTTAACTTTTCTACAAACGTCTGTTGAGTATGACCAATTGACTGAGACCCGTAATACAATCATGGGGGAAATTAGTACCCAGACTACTGAAAGAGAAATTAAAGCAAAAAGGAAAACCTGAAGTAATAAATTGTCCTGCAAACAGTCTATTTTAAAAGTCAAATGGCCCTCGTTATGACCACCCAAGAACTAGGTGTCATTTCGTCTTACTGAAGATTTTCACAGAAGCACACGGGTTCTGCCTTATTGACCACACACGCAAGTGTAATCGTAAAACAGGGAAGATATTAAAAGTGGTAAAATAACACATTTCCTTGAAAGGTTAGCAATAATGGAAGGTTCTTTTGAAATGAACACTGTATCCGGAGTCTGCAGCCCTCCAAGGTTTGCCCTCGCACTTCCAAAGCAAGCAATCCAAGAATATCAGATCCCTGCTCAAATCTTTCCCAACAAAGAAAGAAGGACATTAAATGTGACATGAGCACAAACTTTAGCAAAAGAAGAAAAGGTGCTCAGTGTTGTCTTAGTCTTTTGTTTTTACTGTAAGTTGATTGTTGCTTTTTCTGGTGAGATCCTTCAGAGATAAGTCATCTGTATTGAAAAAGCATCTGTCTTTAATTATAATGTGGCATGTGGCAGCTTTAATGAACTGAGATGTGCGAAACAACATATAAATATGAATAATATAAATTATTGTAATGTAAACATTGTGCTGCATTGGTACTGGATTGAAATCATAATGCAGTGTTGAAGAGCTCATATGAGGCGTGATCTTTTTTTAATCCTAATATCGCAAATGCATTATTTTTCTTGTGCAGCTATGGCCTGTGGAACATTGTTAAAACGTTGCGCAGCGACTTTACCAGATTGAAACCGAAATGCAATGTTATTAAAACATTTTGTGCTTGCTGGGACACTGCTTTCTATATTTGGAAAATGTCCTTCAGCCATTGTTTCCCTACCAATGAAGCCTGGTAATACTAACAGAAAGGTGTAAATTATGCGTGAAACTGTGAACTCTTGAAAAGCTGGGCTTTATTACAGGAACTATAATATTTTGTGAGACATGAGCTGGTCATATTCAGCATCTCGCTTGAGGTAAAGGCAGAAGCTAACCAAACCGAGAAATTCCCCTAAGCTTATTTTTAGCGGTGCTTGGTACATTTTGCATGCCTAAATAAAAACACAGGCTTTTTTTCTTCGTCATGCTTTTCTAAATGTCAAGATGGGGAAAAATACTTGTATTTGTAGTTCAAATTAAGCTCGGGTTGAAAGAAGACATTTGAGGGAGAGGAGAAAAACTTCCAAGGGGTCTTGCATATGGTCATTTGCTCAGGGTCAGTTGTTTTGAGGAATGGTCAGCAAACAGTCAAGCAAATATTTATGTTGGATCCAGCCTTAAAGCTTTCGCTTCTGAGCCAAATGAGCATCTTATTAAATCTGTGACAGGTTCATAACAAAATAGACCAAATCCCCAATCTATTTCCTTAAAATTACACATTAATATAATACACCACAATGACATCCAAGCTAATTAACGTTCCAATAATTTTCAGGACTTAAAATCCCAAATCAAGTCGTCTGCGATTATCATCGGGTTTTACTCCACAGGTTGCCTTCCTTTTACCCACAATCCAAGACTAGCTGAAAGGGTGTCAGGGTTACTGTTTGAATCATGATCTCTCAGGGCGATAAAACCATTCGTTAGTATCTGAACTCTGAGGATTGAACAGACCACCAGAATGGAGGATTGTTGGCACCGAGGCAGACTCTTTGGTGATCCCATTAAATCATCTTTGCCTGGTTCCATCTCAATATAGCAGCAGAGTAAATATTTGAGTAATACTTACTGAAGGTACAGCTCTGGGTTCGGGCCAAAATCACCACTACAGGCAAAATGACTGAATAGGGAGCATTCAGTATAGCCACCGATCATCACAGAATTCAGCATGTCTGCGTCCCAGGAGTAAGCCGAAATAAAATGACGCTGGTCCTGCTTTGGGACCTTAGGGGTTACAAACCAATCAGGCAAAGGCGGCCGGCTGTTCTTTGATGAAGAATGGGTAGTGAGGTGAAGATGGGTGGTGTTCCTCTCACCCTAGATCAATAGTGCTAAAGCTTTCATTTCACACTTAGGCCAATAAATATTTAAAACCCTTGATGAAAACTGGAAAAATGTATTCACCTTATTTTGCACATCAGAAGTTTTTTTCTCATTCATTAGGCACTGGAAGTAAATAACTAGAAAATTAACAAGTCTTTTAAAACAATAATTTCAGGATTTACTCTAGACGTGCAGTGAATAATTAGCACTAAAAAGTTGTTATTTTAGTTATATCTGTGTCCCCGCACGAACCCCGAGTGCTTCCAGATCCACCCCAGATCTTTTCACACAGCATGACTATCTGGGGTAGCAGTCAGTCACTGCTGTGTTCACACTGCATGATAGATCGTTCACAGGGGGTTTCACACTGCATGACTTTACAATAGGAAGGATCGCCGACAACTTTGTTGCACAGCCAAACCCACGCGAAAAGTGACATAAAAACAACGTGTGGTCACGTGTGCAAAACCGGAGTTCTCACGTGAGACTAGGATTATTATTAAAAATAATAGCAAGCTAAAGACGCTTGCCATACAAATTGCACGTGCGCTCATTTGCAAGGATATTTACCTTTTGTACCTTCGTAACTCCTCCCCCAACGTTCCGCTGCCCTGGATGTTGCTCTCTCATTGGCTGTAGGTAATTGCCGATGTTAAAACACATTTCACACGGCATGATTCTGAATCGCTGATGGTCCAGATATTTAGCATGCCAAATATGTCACGGGTGTCGGCGACACGTCGGTGATTCTCTCAGATTGCGTCTTTGATCGTTCACACTGTGTGATTGTCACTCACGTGAACAAGCACTGATTTGCCTATGATATCGGGCATAAATAATAAATCAATGACTCAAATTAATCAGTTCGTTCAGATGGTTTGATTTAAATAATTGGCTCATTTAGACAGTTCATTGCTGTAAAATGTTTTATAAAAAATGTATAGAAAACATTTTATCAGAAAGTTTTTACGTTTTTCCTAGTTAAACAAACTTAAGTTACTTTTAGTTTAATTATATCACCTTCACCGAGAACTTTATTATTATTATTAATATATAATCTAATAGTTCAAATTTTTATGTTGTGTAGTTACATATTATTAATATAAATGGCTGCATTTTGTGCAGTTTATAGCAGATTTATTTAGCATTTTGCTTTGTGGCTGTTTTTGGTCCAATGCACTATATGCATAACTCATTATTGACATATTTGTGCAAAAGAGGTTCAGCAAACTGTTTACTCATGTACACAGGAATGTTGAATAAGCAAGTTTTGCCTCAGACCACCTCAAACTATTCATTTCATCAACATCACAACAGATGCATCTGAACTTCAACCTCTAATCACAATGTCTGCTAATTTTAGGTACAAAATTGTTCTGGCATGCATTGCAGCGCAGTGTGCTTTTATGATTATTTTACAACTGGACATTTTATACATATCTGTATCAATGTTTACATTCTGTTCTTAATTTGAGACTATGCTTTTTTTTTCATTTAACAATCTTTGTTAGAATTAGAAAAAAATGGTCATGATTTCAGTTCAGGATTTAGAATTTAAATCAGACAAGACCAAACCAAACACAAAGATCGACACAAAACAGAGATGAGAAAGGCAACCTGACCCAGCAGCTCTGACTCACTACTGACTCAGACAGAACTCCAACTCTAAACATTAAAGTTGAGGATGGGGAGCATCAGTCAGATTATGGGACTCATTGTTTTACTGCAATCTTAAATGCAGTTCTCATGTGAAGAGGCCGAGCACTGTCATCCAGTCTTACCCAAAAGACTCTTTGAGCACACAGAGATGTTTTTGTTCACTTTGTTTACTGCACAGTTTAGATCACAGTGACACATAAGCCTGGGTTCTCTGTCAAAGTGAGCATCTCTCTGTCTGTCTGTCTGTCTGTCTATGTTTAAACTTGACATGTAAATTATATTATAGTCTTAAAAACATGGCATGTATAGATTGCTGTTAAATGTAGGTAAATCTTCATAATATATAAATACACAAAATATGGACTTCTAAAAGCATAAGTCTCTTATATATTTTATTTAGAGTTTTTTTAAGTAGACTTAATTCTGATTCATTTGATGAATGAGTTCATTTAAAAGATCAAATATGATAGTAAAGACATTTTTAATATAACAAAGTATTTAAATTTTACATAAATGCTGTTCTTTTAAACTTTGTGTTAATCAAAGAATCCTGAAAAAAAGTGAAATAACTAATAATAATAGTTGACAACTGTTTTTTAAGGATGTGACACTAAAGACTGGAGAAATGGAGGATTGTGTTTAATATGTTAATTTAAGTTATTTGAAATTGTAATAATATTTTACAGGATGTACAAAAATTATGTGTGTAAACTTTACCCCATTAAAAAAAATTTTTCAAAAAAGTAATAATTGTTTTCAAACAGGTTTCCTCAAGCAGTCTATTATCTGTTTAACCCTATTCATATTAATTAACTTCTTTTGCCATTCTAATGCTTAGAGAGTTCTGTAAATGTCTGTATATGCCTTCGGTGGACATGTAAAGCCTTTCATAAATCATGAAGAAGGAAAACAGATGGATGTACATGTACATAGGTAGCTCCTAATTCCCTCCAACAAGTAATTAGACTTGCGAAGGAAAGTTTGGAAATCATCTGAAGTTCCCCAGAGACGCTGGTGTTTTGAACTGCTGTGTAGGTAGACTCATGTTTATCCTGGATAGGATTCTTGATTAAAATGGCAGAGAATAAGAAATTGCCTGAGTTTGCAGTGGTTAGGCCGCCAAACTAAAATATCTTCTTTAGCAAAATAATGCCGCTTTGCTGTTTCTTGACTTTTTTTTACTCTTTCGTTCAACAATTTTGATTTAATTTCAGCTGTAGGAGTTATTTTTAATGCATGTTGTACTTGTAAGAGTGCCACTCGATATTAAACATCCCCTCTGCCCACCCAAACCCCCCCCATCCTACGCTGAGGGCGATTTTTATTTTCCTTCCAAGCTGCAACTCAAAAAACAGTCGAGCAGACACCACAAGAAAGGCCCTCTAGGTCACTGGAAGATGTAGACTCACCATTGGACGGCAAAAGAAAAATATCTACTTTCATTCAAATTATACCTTACAGACCATACCGAACAATTCACATCAAATATAAACATCCTTTTGGAAATATAACTTCACATATTGAGTTTCTCTCTCTTTGGATGTGCCATGGACTTTGTAGAGGCTAAACAGTACTTCACGAATCCCTCTCTTCTGTAATACGGTGGATCATCTTAATATAGTAGATCCCCACCTTTAACGATGCTCAATATTTGTATTTGTAGCTACTGCCAACAGGAACTGCTTGCAAGTGGTGTTTGTTTCCTATAAAAGCATGTTAATTCAGAGGTGGCCACAGTGTAAACTAGCCTGGCGTTTTACAGATGTAGCCTGTTAAACTAAATCACTGTACCTGCCTGTTCCTTTCGTACGGCTAAGGGCAGGATATCGAGCCAAGTCTTAACGTGTGTATGTATATATATGATCTGTGTTATTGCAAATTTATTTTTAACATTTTGAAAACATTCTGCCTGCCAAATTGGTGCTTCATTATGTGGTATTCATTTGCAGATTTTAAATATTATATCTAAAATTAACTGCTTTGAATGACTTGGTGGTGGAACAGTTTGGGGCAAAAACTTTATACTTTACACATTTATGGGGGTAACTGTGATCTTTTTTCTGAAAGACATTAATACTATTATTCATACTATTGTTTAGCAAAAATTGTGAATCAAAAGGTTTCTATTTCAAGTAAAAGTTGTTACTTTGAGCTTTCTGTTTCTGAAAAGATCCTGTGTTGTAAAAAAAGTATAATGTTTTCCACAAATATAAAATAGCATAAATGTTTTCAGCATTGATGTTTTTTAAGCAGCAACATGTTAGAATGATTGACAGGTTGTGTGACACTAAAGACTAGAGTAATAAAAATAATGCTACTAATTTGATTTTAAAGGGAAGTTTAAAATTTTAAACATTTACATTTTAAAGATATTTTGCAATATTACTCTGCTTTAACTCAGCTTTAATACGCATAAGAAATACACACCCCCAACTTTTGAATTGTAGTCTGTCTGATTTTTTTTCTTGAACATTTAATGACATCAGGTGACAATAATAAGAGTTGTTGTGTTACCAAAAACATTGTCACATTTATATGCACTCAGTTATGAGACAATGCTGATATGTAAATTAGTGTAATGGTTATGTGGGTGTGAAGAGAGAGAAAAAATATTTACACAAGAATTTGTAATGAGCTTTGAGCCGCTGGGTATGCCAGGTTAATGTTTAATGCCTTTCAAAATTAAAAATAGCAAAAGCAAACTGTAAATTAAATCTATTATTCAAATTGTAGAATGTGTTTCACTTTCAGAAGCATTTTAATATTCAGTTGAAAGTCCTTCAAGGTATATTGTGGTGAAATATAGATGTCTTTCCTCCCCCCAACATGTCCATATGTCACATTTCATGCAAGCACAATACCTTGTTAAACCTCAACTGTACCTTGCCAAGCTACAAGCTTAGACTTCAGTTAATACCTTTTCAGAGTAGAAAGTAGGCCAACTAGAAATGGCCTAATTATTTTATTTTAAAATATTAAAATGCAGGGAATCTTTTTAAACTGCTTTGTTGAGCTGCATGCCCAAAACATGTGACGCATAAACCAGCCACATGTAATTTTATCATGTAACCCCAGTATGTGTTAGCGGAAAAACTACACTGTTGTTCAACTGCCCACACTGTTACTGTAACCTCCAAAAAAAAGACTATCTTCAAAATAAATCCTTTTTAATTTGAGCGACTATGCTTTAATCAAGAACAAGCATCTGCCAGTATGGTAAGAACTTGTATAATTAAGTTTATTTTTCTGATCCAAATTGTTATTTTTCCATCTAAACCCTCTTAATTTTAAGCCATTTTTCAGTATATCCTAAATATGTTGCGTCTCAAGTAAACGTCTCTTTATGTTCAGATATTTGTACTGGAAAGCGCTGAAATTAAATATCTGCCACATTCCATACATTCCAGACTTTTGATACATTCTAACGACAGCATTCTTGATCTGTTTAAACAAATACCTACAAGCAGGATCACAGAGCCGCCCATAGCCACTGCCAGGCAAACGTTTGCGTGCCGTGTGAAACCCGTGAGTCACAAAGAGCGTGATAGTTGTTTGTCACATGCTCTTCTTCACACACTCAGCTGTCAGGTACCGAATAATATATCGCCTCTTACAGGAATGCCTCATTTGGAGAACAGAGAAGTCGACTCATGCAGAGATGCACGGTGCCAGGCATATGTTGGGGCTTTATGAGTAAGAAACTGAAAGAAGAGTAAGCAGCTCTCCTCACATCACCTCAGGGTCAGCAGAGACAGGCTGCAGCATGCCGAGCGACCAACTAGGAAGGATGGAGAGGTAGAAAGAGAGCAGCAGGGAGAGAAGCACGAGCGAGCTCAGCATTCACGCCCCCCTCCGAAGCCTCATGACTCACGAGGGGTGAGCGGCAGCATCACACCCACCCCTTCCCTCTCCAGTGCCAGGAAGAGTCGGCGAACCACGCGTCTCCAGAAGAAGGAAAACAGAAGAAGGAAAAAAGCTGGCCCACACGACTCCAGTGATGTCACAAGCATGTGACCCTGCTTCTCCAGTGACAGTGTTCTGAGGGAAAGAAAAAAGATTTTTTAAAGGCTCGTGCCTCTTTGGATTTGTGTGAAGGCTCCGCTCACCTCCTGAGCAACCACAGAACCACAGAAAAGTTCGGCTCGGGATTTTTGCACGGCGGCACGTCAATGGTTAACTGTCGCCGGTCAACTTCAGGTTTGAGGACTGCACCAACCAGTAAGTACACTTCGACCGCACTATCCTCTGCAGCAAGCTTGGCTCCGTGCTGTCCAATAAGGCGACAGATTTTTGCTTTTTTTTTTCTAAACCAGAACTGGTCATTACTTGTGGTCATGAGAATAGTTGATACAAAAATGCATATCTTGTGGATGTTTTTTCCTTTTTTGCATCTTCCCCTGGCATGCCCCTCGTTCTCAACCTAAGAGGCGTCAAGGGTCACCGAAAACCGCAGAGAAGCGAAATTTGGGCGACCATGGCATCCAACAGCCTCTTTAGTTCTGTGACACCATGTCAGCAAAACTTCTTCTGGGGTAAGTGCCTGAGTTTTTACCCTGTTTCTGACCATGCGGTAGAGCTTATAATAAGAAGCTGCGTTTTGAGAAGCAACAATCATGTGTTGATGTTTACAAACATTCAGCTAGGCCAGCCCGTCGAAAGCCTGACTGCTTGCAGGAAACGATTTTTGATTGGCATTTTTGGTGTAATGCATGCTTTTTGGGATGTGCATGAAAAAGCAGGGGTGTGAAATGTAATATAAAAGCAAGTGAATGTTTGACATTGATTGTTAGGTTAGTGGGTGTGTATGTGCTGAAAGCCCAAAAGGGTTACAGTTGAGAAAGCCACAATAAAATCTTCCTAAGTCGAGAGCTGTTCTAGACATTCTTTGCAAAATTTATTTTATTAAATAGATTTTTTACGTCTTTCTCAGACTATATATACATATATATGTAAATTTTGTTGACACCTCATGCTGAGCAGAAATATTATATTTACTATATTTAGAAGAATGTCTGAAATTGTATAAAACTAGGCAAGCACAAATCCATGCTGTGCATAAAAAAATATGACTTTTTCATGTCATGGAGAAAAAGAGAGCCCATTCATTCTGATGTATGGGTTTTGCCGAATCCTCCAAGAGAAATGTTGTAAAGCCGTTTTCAAGTCTGAAAGTCTGCTTTCCAAACACAGCTGTGCGAGGCCTGTTCCCTCAGCACGCGTGCTGTTCTCAGCCGTACGCAAACCCGAGAGCCACTTGCAGCAATCAGTGCCTTCTATTAGCATGTTAACCTCTGACCCTCAGCATGCTCCCAGGGCTGAGACTAGACCAAGATGAGATGGGGACAGGGGGAAAGCTTAGCGCCTGCTGTAGAGAAGCTTGTCTTGGTTGTGGTTTGGGCAGAGAGTTGCAGATGCAAAGTAAAAGCCCACCTGAGACCCTTACTTTGTTGAGTTTCTGTGTGGTTTTATTATGAGAGGTACAGTAGATGCTTGGCTTAAATTGTCTATTAATTGTTAATTGTATTTATTTATGCTCCAAGAGTTTCAAAATAGCCATGTTTTATTTTAAAGCATCATCTTATATTTGATGGAAAATAGCATTCTGGATCTAGATCTTAACCCATGTGATCTTTTTAAGATATCAGAGACAAGCAGTCCCGTTTGAAAGCTCAAAAAATTATTTCAGCTTGACAACAGAAAGAATTTACTTTGCTAAGTGTGCTCTTGAAGAGCCCTTGAAGAGTATTGTAAGAAAAAGTATGTTATTAAGTTTTTCTGTGGCTTTATAATTTCAATTTCAAATTTAAATGTTTTTTTTTTTTTACCTGTTTTATACATTTTGATCAAGTCAGAGGAAAATATCAGACAAAATATGATAAAAATAAAAGGCTAATTTCAAAGTCTTAAGTGTTAAGTACGTTCAACAGTTTACATGTTTCTGATATATGCAATAAATAATATTTATCTATTTTAACAAATATAAAAGGAGTCTTAAAAGTTTCATATCAGTGTGAGCTAGTATCACAACCAGTGAAAAAGGAGGAGCCAGAAAAGAAACCAGACCCAAACAGACACATTATATTTCATTCAGGCTCCACTATTGAGAGATTTGGATTTAATTAAGTAGAAAACATTCTCTGTAACGCTGCCTAATGGCAGATGGGTGTGGAGTAATTGTCTACATGTGTGGCATGAGACAGACTTGCTAGGTTTCTCCAGGGCATATTTTGTTGCTCATTATCAAAACCGAGCTATACACTATTGACAATTATCCCATGGTAGCAATTATCATTTAGCGAGAATGTAAGGGAGACATTTAAAAATTAAAAAAAGCTCAGACTGATGAAAGAAAAGAAGACAGTTTAGAGACTCTAAGTCCATAGGCATTCCAGAGAATCCAAGAATCCCAAATAATTTGCGAGCAAAATCAGACGAGTATTAAAAGGCAGCTTCTGTTGCATGCATCGTCTGCTCAGATCCCACCGCCCGCCGTCATTCCTGAGACATCTTAAAAGCAAACCAGACTTACTTTTTCCAAAGCAGTGCCAGAGCAGGGAAGCCCTCTCATCAATAGGTAATTGAAGCAAGGGGAAAATCTCTGACCCTGAGCTGCAGCTTCTGTAAAGGAGAGGACCATCTAAAAATATCATCAAAGCCATATTCATTTGGTGCTATTTAATTGTAGCTGGCAAGCAAACATGTAATTTTCACAGCAATTATTAAATGGTCCTTGGGTTTGATTCTGTCAGGTAGAGCTTTGTGTCTTTTGCAAGGACCTTGAGGTTGCAATCTCCTTAATCACTGCTGATTAATTCTTTAACCAAAATAACATAAATTAAAAATCAGTACCAAATATCATTACAGTTATGAAGGCGAGGCTGGATCTATCTATACATCTATCTCACTTACATTCTCGCTAAATTATAACTTCTACCGTGGGATCATTTTTCATATGAAATGCTTAACAAGCACTGCCAGATGTTGCTAAAAAATTAAGGCCAATATCCATTATCCAATATCTTTCTTTCTTTCTTTTTTTTTTTTTGGTTTGTGCAGTGTAAAGTGAAAAAGTGAAAAGTCATATTACGGGAAGGCTGGTTATAATTTCAGTCTGTTCTTTTCATTTTCATGATTGACTCAGATCGTTAGAATATTGCACATTAACGTTCTTTAATATTGTTTGAAACAAACTACAGTAAACAGCATTTAAAATTGTTTAAACTTGATAGTTCACCCAAAAATGAAAATTCTGTCATAAGTAACTCACCCTCATGTCGTTCCAAACCCATAAGACCTTCATTCATCTTCTGAACACAAATTAAGATATTTGTAATGATAATAGAGCCATCTGTCCCTCCATAGACAGCAATACAACTGAAATAATCCCAGATCCAGAAACGTAGTAAAACACCGGTAAAAAAGTCATGTGACATCAGTGACTTAACTCAAGAATACTTTTTTTTGCGCATAGAAAACAAAAATAACATCATAACGCCAATATCATAACATTAGTGCTTAAGCGTACGCTTTCTTCTAGGCGCAAACAGTCGTACATTACACACATATGCATGCTTTCACCCGGATGTAAACAAGGCTGATTACTTCAAATACATTAAAGCTTGCATATGTGGCGCGTTAGAATACCCTAAAAAGGCAGAAGAAGAGTGAATGATGTTATTTCTGTTTTACTGGTGTTTTTGCTACGTTTCCGGATCTGGGATCACTTCAGTTGTTTTGATGTCTATAGAGGGACAGATGACTCTCCGATCTCATCAGAAATATCTTAATTTGTGTTCCGTAGATGAACGAAGGTTTTATGGGTTTAGAACGTCATGAGGGTAATTTTACATTTTGGGTGAACTAACCAATTAACACAAGATGTCGATCCAAACCTGTATGACTTGCTTTCTTCTTCTTTCTACAAATATTTTTATCCACTGGGAAAGTCAATGGGTCCCGAGGTTGTTTGGACATCAACATTACTACATTATTTTCTTTTATATTTAAGTAAGCCATACAAGACTGTAAAATTAAGTAAATAACAGAATTTTTACCAAAATATTATAGCATTCGCTGTCTAGATTAATGGTGTTGTTGAAAACATCCGATGCAAATCACTTTGCAAACGAAGCGTATTATGAAAAGCGCTATTGAATATATATCAATAAATACAGCACTTTTGTGACTTGACTTTAAAACACCACTGAAAATATTCAAGGATGCATAATTATGTGATGATCTTATGTGTTCAACATGTAAGATTGTCATGAGATAAATGAGTACATAAATAATCAATTAGATAGTAGAATAATAAATACAGCTGTTAAATTTTGAATAACATGAGTGGGATGTAATATAGTGTCGGATGCCGGCCTTTGATCTTCTAGATGAAGCTGGAACTGATGAATGAGAAAAGGACGAGGTAATTTGATTAATGCACTTAGTCATACAGCTGAAGAGCATGAAACCGATCTCTTTTGTCACGGTCTCAGCATATGCACAGACTGAGCGCCGGAAATGACAAAGGCTGGACATATAGCGTCACGATGCGACAGGTACCATCTCTTAATTTGGTTCAATTACCATCCCACACACCCCCTTAAGGGTAGAGTTGTTAAATGGATTGATTGCACACCTGAAGAGTAGTTTCTTGGCACCGGGACGCTCTGGACGCCCCCGCACAAGCCTAATACTGTAATCCGAGTGGCCCAGTGACACGAACAGGAAGAAGTAAAAAAGGCAAAGGATCACCTTGCGCCTCAGAGCTGGCGCAGTAGTATGTCACAGGAGACAAACGGCCAGAACAGACACCACCCATCTGCTTCGGAGAAGGCCTTTGTGTCTTCTTCATCGCCCTCGTCTTGTTTCCTCCCACATGTTTAAACGCGATAGCTCAATCACTCTTGGCACAAAAGGTCCCTATCTGTTGTAAAAACCCCCTTGAATCTCTGACATGCCACCTGCACTGTGTCCCGCACCGGACACAAAGGTTTCTGTGAGGTGTTCCCGCCTACAGCAGCCCACACACACTTTCACAAAGGCCGAAATGAAATATGCACGCGGCACAAAGCCCAGAGAGAGGGAAGGAGAGCGCACACCTTGTCACTGCGTCGGGTAATTGCCTTTGATGTCACGTTAACAGTGTCCTGGGAAATACACGGATGGGGCTGGGATCTTCTTTTCAGCTCTCAATTCACTTTTACTCAACACGCATTCAGACGGGATACAGAGAGAAAGCCCTTTAAAGTCTTTTTTTAAACAGCACTTTGAACTTCAGCCAAACAGGACAGGCCTTTACACTCCAACATGTCCTCCTGAGTTTTATTTTAGATGCCCTTTAATGTTCTTTGAATAGTAAGGGTAAATATGCACGGGCAGCAAATACTAGGCACTTCAAAGAAGTAACATGTAATTACAGCACATTAGTTGATTTGTTGGTGGCGTGCATGTCTCTGTTGTTTTGATCTGTATGTGGGAAATGGAATGTCTGTTCTCTTAGGCGAGAGAATGGCAAAAACACTCATTTAACAAGAAACTTCCCAGAGGATTTAAAGCATATTGTGATTTTTTTTCCCTGCATCAGCCTCCAAAAGCTAGCTGCTGTCAACTAGGCATCCTTAGCATTGAACTTCACACGCGGCTTATGTGTAATATTCTGAGTAGTTAGAAACGTATGGGATACTGTTAAAAAGTTTGGGGTTGGTTAATTATTTTTTAGTCCAATGCTCACCAAGATTGCATTTTTTAAATCAAAAATACGGTAGAAAGATTATTTCCATTTAAATGCACTGTTTTCTATTTGAATAGATTTTAAAGTATAATATTATTATTCTTTTGATGCATTGCTGAATTTTTTTTTAGCATCATTACTTTCCAGTGTCCCACGATCCTTCAGAAATCCTTTTAATTTGCTGTTCAGTTGAGCTGCTTAATATTTTTCTGTAAAACTTTTTACGGGATTGTTCTCACTCTTTACCAAATACAGTAACATATACAGTATTTTCTTGAAAAATATTTCAAAAGCGATTTGTAAACAGAGCAGCATGTCACAATTGGTACAAATGTTTTCAACATAGTATTCAAGAGTTTTTTTTATGTTGTGGTGTTTTTATGCATGATTTTAAGCACTATCCCAAAATTTGCATAAAAATATGTGGATAGAAACCCAGCTATTGTTTTAAACTCTTAGTGACAACAGAAACTCTGTGAGAAAATGCACTTCAAAGAAAGAATGATGGCATTTAACTGACAGCTGAATTCTCAGGCCAGTGTTTTTCTTCTTAATGTCAGTTTTTTCTTTAGAAGAAAGGCAATATTGTCTGGGAAGATTATACTTGACATACATAAATGCGCTTTCTTTGGTCAGAGATTTTGCCAGAGTTCAAATTAATCACAACTTAAAAAGCAATAAACTGTGGGAACAGTTTATTTAAAGTGGTACTTGTTGTTAGTAAAAAAAAGACTGTCAAAGAGTGTGAAAACAAGAAGATCTCATCAAGTATTGTTTTTCTCACTGCAATTTCACGATTTTCTTTTAATCACTATGAATCGAGAAACAAGCGGCCGGAAGATCCTGTGTGGAAACAACGTCTGTTCTGATCTGTTTTCAGATAGACCTTAAAACAATCCTACATATATGTGAACACGCTCTAGCCACATGTTCATACCAACCTACACTTGACCACCGATATACACACTCAGCCCACGCGCTGCCCATGACCTTCCCCTTCAGGGACAGTGGAATTTATCTCTCTGGTAAACAGCAACCAAATGGCCACTGGGACACTCCTCAAGGCTTCAGAATTACAGTATGGTTAACCCAAGTCTAACAGAGCTAGATCTTTACTGCCCTTTGCCTTCAGCACGACCCTGTGGTGATGTGTCATCATGCTAAGTGCGTGCATTTCTTTTTGTGTTTGGGGCTACTTGTTATGGAAACGTGTTTCTGTAATAGAATTTTTAAAAATAATTGTGAAATTGTGAGATATTAACCCTAATTAACTAATAATTGCCACCTTGACATTTGCATGCTTCTAACTCACAACTGTGAGATATAAATCATATCTATAAAAGATATATATATAAAAATGGCAGAATTGTGGGATGTAAACTTGACTTGGATGTAAACAAAAATGCACAATTCTGATTCTAGGAAAATCCATAATTGCGTATCATTTGCATTTAGTGTTTTATTTTTGCTGTTGTCTCCAAACCAATCAGAACAGACCTGCACATGTTGGGCTGAGAAACATGGATTTATAGTTCCTCAAGGGGAGGCTCATAGGTGGCTACTGTTTTTGAAGTACAGAACGTTTTCACAGTACTCCGTACTTTGCTGTATGATTTATTTCTATTTGATTGGTGAAATTGTTTTTTTATAAAGATTTGACAGTCTGGCCCTGAAGCCAGTTACACAATGAACATGTATAATTAGTGTAATTGGATGGCCCCCAGGCTTTTTAATCAGCTAACTTATGTTGATTTAATTTGACTTAGATGTGTTGCACATTTAGATCAAGATCTTGATGTCTAGAGGAGATCTTCACATGGATAATTAAAGTTTTTCTTCCAGTCACAGCAACTTTATGGAGAGAGAGAAAAAAGCAACATTGTAAATAAAGCAAAGATTATTGGAGTATATTTTACTGTTTTGCTGATGTATTGATTACATACTAAATATAAAATATTACTGCAATCTAGACATGCTGTAAGGCTTCAGATAATTCAGATGTTTTATTGTTGTTAAACACCTCTAGTTTAGTTAAATAAAAAGAGGAATAAAACACAGTGGATTTTTAGACATCTGAGATCCCTGCTGTTAAAAATGCCAAAGACTCATTTTGTTCAATTCTGAAAATGTCTAGATTGCACTGGTATGTCGCAGGCGAACCACAGACATATCTTTCCTAAAGTGCAGCGATTACCAATAATATAAATTCTCCCAACGGGATTCGGGAAGTCAGTCAAATGTTCCTTCACAAACTGAAATTGTTCAGAGTTTGGTTCAACACCCTAAATTAGATATCATTTGGATTTCAATATGTGGTGCACATTTTAGCTGCTGCAGAAAAATTGCTCCAGCTTTTGCACAAAGCAAAGACTTCTGCATTTACTGTTAGCTGCATGAAAAGAGCTGCAAAAGTCATTAAATGTTTTGATTTGCTGAAACACGTTCACTTGAGTATCATCTTCGGGGGTGCCTCGAGAATATCTGCATGTCATTTTAGTGCAGACAAAGAATTTTTTTAGTGTGTGTGAAACCAATCCCATAAAGCAATCTGAAATTGTCAATAAATATATAAAAGTATATACTTCAAATGTTTAGGGACTTTTTTGAATGTGTCTTTTATTCAGAAAAGTTATTTTTTCCTAAAGTGACACAAGAATTCTTTTTATCTTGCTGTGGATATTAAAATAGACATCTATGTGTTGAGAACGTATTACTTTTTGGCCATTTAAACGAATTCAATCACCTCCCAGTGCTGTAATAGGGTGAGAGAGTTCAAAGAGATGAATATAATCTTTTCAGGCTGCATTCGGTTCCGAAAATATTCCCAAACCATAAAGTCATTGTGGCATTATCATTACCCTATACTTGCAGTAGCATTTTCTCTCAATTACCTCCCTGCTATCACATTTAGCCTGTTGCAGTAACCATCACGAGTGTCAGAGACTGGGAAGACTAAACGTATTTTTTTAACTTAAGTTTTTGGGTTGTGTTACCGTTTTCCCCTAAGCACCGGGAAGGACCAACTCTAGTTGAAATGTCTTGAAAGAATAGAAAACTGGACAGGTTTGCTCCCCATGAGAATGATTCGATTTCGAGCAAACAATGGCAGCCTTATTTTTATGCAAAAGAAATATCAGACCAGTAGCCAAGCAAATAACCTGGTCCCACAGATTTTTGACGTGCTGGAATAATTCATTTAATCCACTGCTGTGCACATATGGCCGGGTTATATTTTACCGCTTTCCTACGTTCAAGAGAAAGCAACTCTTTGCAGCTGCTGTAATATCACTTTTTTCCTTTCAGCCAGAGTTTTTCTATTTTAAACACCTGAGCTCGCGAGCCCTCCTGCATCCAAACAGCGAAATAAAGCCGGAGCTGTACAGCAGCGAGGTGATAGGCGATAGTTCCCTTGCGAGTTGCTTTCTGGATACCTGCCTGTTTGGGTTGTCCTCCGGTTACTCAATCCATCAGTAGTTCATATTATACAGCCAATAAATCATCCTCAATCTACTGCGGGATGAGGTGAAATCCCCCCACATAAATCTGCTATTAGTTTTACCTTGCACACAAAATAGATCTAACTGACTGTGGATACATGAGAACGGCGTAATAACTATAAATATTTTTCAACTAACCGGGCCGTTTCAGAGAGGAAGTAGAGCCGTGCAATCCACAGCGGAAGGGGAAAGTGTGAGGTGGAATTCTCAAGGTTAATCTGGTCCAAAATAAGCATGCTCTTGTACAGAAGTGATACCCGACCCTCGTCCAGGAGTGCCTGGTTGTGAGGGTCTGCTATAGACTGATCCCTTGATTATTCCTTAGACTCTGCTGAAAAAATCGCTAATACACACTCGCTCAATTACGCAGCAGATATCAGTTGGAACTGCGACCCCTAACCTATGCATGTAAAAGGAAGACTTAAGTACTAATATGTACCTTTAATGTACCAAATGGACCCTTTAGCTACAAATGTGTGCATTTTGTAAAGGTACCGCCCCAGTGACCTAGATTTCAGAGAGTGCATTTACTTTTTTACTTTATTTTATTTAAGATTTTATTCATAACAAAATAAAGGAATGTTCCAATCTACACATAGTTATGGCATTGCTGAATGAACCAGTGTTTCGATTCTTTCAGGTAATCTGTGAATGAACTACTTACCGTCTTTGGGAGTGACCTATTAAGTTATTTCATTGACTGGTTCGTTCAAAATACTGATTCATTCAGAAGCAAAACTAGTGACCATTTTTATTAATGAGCCGTTGAATCATTCTATCAACTGATTTGTTCAAAACACTGATTCATTCAGAAGCAAAACTAGTGCTAGTTTATCTGAGTTAGCAATTGAATCATTAGATCAACAATTTTGTTCAAAACAATGATTCATTCAGGAGCATAACAGCTGATTATATTTAAGAGTGAGCCACTGAATCGTTCGATCAGCTGCTTCATACAAAACACTAATTTATTCAAAAACACAACTACTGATAGTCTTTATGAGTAAGCCATTAAATCATTCAGTGTTTCGGATTAAACTATTCAATGATTTGATGACTCATAAAGTAACAAAGGCTATGTAAAATCTATAAAAAAAAGGCAGAAAGAATAATAAACAACAAAACAATCCACTGGCATCTCTAGACCAGTAAGCTAGGGCCAGATTTACTAACAGGCATTAACAAACTTATTTACAAACTTTTGCCATTGAAGTAGTACTGCCAGGATTTACTAAAGACATGATTTAACACTATGCATTTGTAGGTGTTTCCCTTTTAGATGCAAATTAATGATTTTTACACCATTTTTTTATGTCTTTTTTAAAGCATGTCTTATATCATGCTCTGCTCTTGGTAGTTTGCCCTGATCATTGTTGAACTGATCTGGCTGTTCTTTATTGTGCGCCTTGTTAGTCAACCATCTGCAGAATTCCACCTTTCCTCTGTGCCTTTGTGGATTTGCGTTCTAATGTTAATGTAACTCTGACCCTAAATATCTTGAATATTTTTTTATATAAATGTTCATTTTGGTATGCTTTTAGTAATATGTTTGTAATAAGATTGGACAGCTTACTGCTTACCTCATTATGCAAAAAAGCCACTCACTTTATATACATGCTGTTTATTATTTCCGTAATATTTGATGTAAATATAGTTCTATCCAATTTCAAAGGCTGGTTATAAAGTGGGCTTGATCAAAATATTAGTGACAAGTTTTTTTAAGAGAAGCAAACTGATACATAACTAGTTGCTCATTAACATGGTTCTCTAAGTCAAGGAAAACCATAAGTCTCCGAGCCATTACCATGGCAACGGCCCTCCATCGCCTACACTTTACTTCAATGTTACGGGTATTTTATTGGGAGCCTTTGTCACATATTACCAGTCTTTTTTATCCCCCTTTTCCCCCTCATAAGCCGCAAAAGTTCCTTTTCTGTTCCTATTTTTATGTACAAGTGATCTCAATTAAGGACCTCCATGAAGGCTAGAGGCGGCAGACAGTCATGCCAATGAGAGCAAAAAGGAAATTGTCTTTGTAGCCTGCCACCACCACCCCCCCCAAAACCAGCCCCCACATCTCCATCACCACCACCACAGGCCTTCCCCCCACTCCACTTTCCATAACGAACGCAGCGCGCTTCCAAAAAACCATCGTGTTCCTGAAATTTGCCACCATAACACAAGTCCAATTTGCTCTCTGAGCCAGTTCTTGTGCCTCTCTGGCAAGCCAATGTCCTGAAGGTCTCGTCTGCAGTCATGATGTCATTAACCAGCCAATGACAAAATGGTAATTATGGGCTCAGATTAAATCTGGGGGTTGAAGGGATGTTGAGAAGGTCTTCCTGATGAGGAAAGGCTATGACTTCTGCGTACGAATCATCACTCTCTTGCGCATGTTCTCCTGAAGCGTGCCAAGGATGGAAAGTAACTATTTAAAATTGGAAGCCTCCATAACCCCATCAAATTGCTCCCCACATAAAGCCATAATTAAGTGTCTCAAAAAATGCACCACTGTGAAATGGAGCCCTGATCCAGGGACTTAAGTGGCTGTACTTTTCCTCTCAACCGTCGAAAGAATGCGGGACGAGAAAGAAGCGGAGAAAAACACTCATGTAGCACGTTACATAATCCCAGGGCTGTATGAATCTGAATTGGAGTCATTTGGATATCATTAAATCCCTGGAGCTCAGTGTCTCTTCGTGTTTACATTACCAGTCAACAATGGTTTCTTTGTCCCGTGTCATCACTTATAATTCGCCGTGAGGGGGGGGAGTGTTGCTGGCTCATTTTTTTTGTGTGACTACTTGTCTGGTTGTGTTGAAACCAGCCTTTTTCAGTACACTTGCAATTTTTGTGCTCCCCGCGCTGGATTACCCTGTCAACCCCGTTAGGAGCTCGGCCTATCACGCCATCAGCAGATAAGGGTTCGGTTACATTCGGCTTATCACATCATCAGCGTTTGAGTTGGTTGGAATCCAGCGTGAGTGTCTGGTGACAAACCGCTCAGAATAGCGCACGGTAATCCGGGGCTCTTGCTCCGGTGGACGGCTTCTAACCCCTCATCTTTGTAGCACATCATAGCCAGCTGTGTGGGCTCCTCTTGGCTCATTAGGAGATCAAACGAGACGCCCGAAAAGAAGTGGGCAGAGCTCTCAAGGCACAGAGTGAGCCGCTCGAATCACGTGCCTTTGCTGCTCCGCACCGATATTGCTGGCAGATGGCGGCCATACTGTACCGGCAAAGTGGATTCAGATGTGACAAATGCTCTTTGATATCTCTTTGTGTATTTGATTTAACACGCCTCTCTGTTTGGACATGTCGACAGGCGCTTTATTTCTCTTGTTAAGTTTTATTTGCATCACGATAGCCGCTAATCTTGCATGCAACTGATTGAGCGTGCGGAATTATTAGCATAAATCATTTCTTTTTGCATTAGGTTTATTTTGTTGTCCAAACAAATCAGTGATCGTGCAAAACTGTTGGAATAGCACATATGGTGTTCTTTTTACTACAGTCGTAACTCTGGTTTATCTTTTTATGAATTGGAAATTGATCTTTAATAACCTTGGCCAATCTTGAACACATTTTCGGTGCTCGGGGCAAATGGAGATGGAGCGTAATTCAATCGCAACGTGTATAACTCAAACTATTTTTTCTCTCTCCTAACAATGTGCCAGATGCATGTCAGTGCTTCCTGAAGCTTTTTCTATCCCTCCCACGTACAAGATACTCAAAACGTACCCATGAGACCACCGCCACCCCCACTCATGCCACCCTGCAAGACTTTCATATGTGAGCAATACCAAGCTACTCCTGAACAAGCAGTTATAGATCATAACTTTTGTTTTTGTTATACAGTTGCTTTTGTTTGGCTTGACTGTTTTTTATGGCAAAAATGGCAAATATCTAAAGGTGTCGGTTGTGCATTTCATGTTTTTCTTTGTTCTTTCACATTTTTACTTCTCTGCAAGAACACTTTTAATGCATGCTCTTCCCTACTAGGCTACTGAAATATTAGGGTTTTTTTTTAAAGCCAAAGTTGGTATCAAGTCAAACATTCGGCAAAATTTTGATTGACTGTTGTCACTGATTAAACAAGTCTCTTGCATAATTAATTTGACGCTTTGTTTATATCCCATTCGGTTTATTGGCTGTGTCTGTGCTCCCATCACAATTATGAACCTATTATTTGGATCATTTTTTAAAAATGTGTTAAACATATTGCAACGCTTATGACTTGGGTTAATCACTACCCGTGAGCCTGTTGAGTTAGAGGGAGAGATTGCCATCTACAGTATCACTGAGAGATGGAGAGTTAGCGTTATTAAATGACACGTGCTTCAGTTGCACTGCCAGAACATTGAAAGCTGTGTTTGGATACTCTGTTCAGAGAGTCAAATGAAACTTAGCTTGAAGCGTATTAAAACTGCAGCCTGTTTAGTCTGTGCTTTATGGGGTAGAGGTGTGTGTACAAAGTGTATAATATGATTCTGAAAATATTCTGTCATTATGGCTCACTTAAATTATCCCAGCTTGTTGCTCTGTGAGTCACGCTTTCTCAGAAAGAGATATGAGCAGTTTTCAGTTGAACTCCACTTTAAATGAAAGCCATTCCATATAAGAGGGTATTTATATATATATATATATATATATATATATATATATATATATATTGTTAGGAAAGTTTCACACGTATTTAATAAATCAAATAAATCAAATATTTGTGGGCTAAACCTTTTTTGCTGTTGTTTAAATGTTTTTATCAAATATTGTTGAAAAAAATCCTATAATATTAACGTGATTCCTCTTAGCGTGTCAGCATCCCCAGCTGTTTGTCAGCATCTTTGTTCTTGTAATAATGAAATGTTCAAGATAATTTTTGTAGTCATCACTTTAAGGTATGTGCTTATCCAGAAATGTGTGTAAAATAAAATACAAATTTTGCTTATGCAGGTAAATAGCTATAATCTGCATTTGAAAGTGTCCAGTTGCCCTTTTTTTGGTATCTGAAAACACCCAAAACAGTAATTAGTATGTGGTTGAATATCTGCCAATGCATATTCCATTGCCATTGTGCAAAGAGAAAAGTGCCTAGGCTAATTTAATAATGTCCTTTCTGTGACTTCAAGGATTTCAAGGAAAACATTACATGATATAGTTTCTCATAATGCAATAATTGAATCTATTCAGAACCACAAGAGGCAATTTATCTTATTTCCATTCAGATATTATAAGTGATAACGGCTATGTAGTTTTCAACAGGCAAAGACTAAAGCTGTAAATGCTCATTGTAGCTGCAGAATGACATTTTATGATGTGATCGGGCATCACGTGTTTGAGTGGCATCGCTGTAATGATTGCATGATGCTGGAACTATATGAACCACAAAAAAGAGAAATCCCTGTCTTCAAAGACCGACCACATTGGAAGCAACAAACATTTTGCCTCCTGCGATCTTATATGCTTTAAAGCCTAATTTGATCCCGCGCTCTCCAGGGAGCGCTATTACGGAAAACTTCATTGAACCTACACACCAGAGACAAAACATCACCTTAAAATTATTCTTAGAGATACTAATTACAACATCTTGTTTATATGTAATAAGATCCGACCGACTGTAAGTCTTTATCCTGACTGGAAGCGATTGAGTGCCAGCGCGCTCTAGAGTCGCTGGAAACACCTACGTTTTCTGAATTATTTTTAGACGGTTTGTCTAATCTGCTATGATAAGATCGATAAAAACTTACAATCTTTTCGGAGAGCTGACCGAACCGTATATAATCTCCTTGTGGCGGCGAATTAAGCGCCTTTTAATACAGGAAACGTCGTTAATGACGACTGCGCGCAAAGCGCCAATTGAAGTCTGCTTGAGTGTGTGTAACCCGCAGCACTTCCCAAACTCATCAGACTGCAGCGCTGAGCGCACGGAGAGGGACCGACGGCGCTCCGTTCACGCAAACAGAGGACATACGCTAGTCTTCGGCTAATTTCGACTGTTGTGATGCGCATTCCCGTAGATCCCAGCGCCGGCCGGAGGTTCAGTCCGCCGGTCTCGGTGAAGATGAATGATGTGAACCCGAACGCAGGACAGCAGCAGCAGCAGCAGGACAGCGCCGTGGTGCCAAGACTCCGCGCGCAAGAGAACCGCTCTATGGCCGAGATCATCGCCGACCACCCCGCCGAACTGGTCCGGACCGACAGTCCGAACTTTCTCTGCTCAGTTTTGCCTTCTCATTGGAGGTGTAACAAAACGCTACCGGTTGCGTTTAAGGTAAGAGCTTGTATTTAAATCGTTATTTTGGAAAAGCGTTTGTCTTCATGAATACAGCATTTAAAGTAGTCTAATATGTACAACTGGACACCATAGCGGTGTTTAAGTGTTTAAAAGTTAGTTTTTATATCAGTCTAACTTTATTCTGTGAAAAACATAAAGCTTGCAACCCGTTTTAACACAATACTGACACATATTGAAGTACAATATAATATTATAAACATACTTAAACAACAACAGGCTGATGATAATGTATGATTTAACAAAATATACAAAGTATTGCTTACATTTTGTTAAGTGTAATATGTGATTTAGATTTAGAATAGTTACTGTCATTATTATTTATAGTAAAATCTATCCATAGAGACCCATCAGTTTTAAATGATCCAAAAAGTACCCCTTATGAATGTATTATTTTTCGTCTGTTTTGCTGAATGCGTTTATGTTTTGCAATTTTGTTAATTTATCAAGGATAGTTAATGTGTCAGTGGACTGAATTGAGCCTTTGTACTATTTATACTCTTATAAGAGTGCATGAGCAGATGTTTTTTTTTTTTTTAATAGCACTAGACTTTACTGGAACAAGTTTAATTTAAAAAGAAATAATGAAATTGCTCTGGCATTATTCACCGTTTGATGTGTAATTCTGGCCTGTGGCAAAATCTTAGCTCTAATAATTTAATACAATAATATTTTAATTAAAAAAAGTATAATATTGATAATTATTATAAGTCATTAATATTTATCTTCCCACATTAAATGTGCATAAATATGGCCATTTATGCAGTTATTTGCATTCGTTTTGCTAATAATAATCAGAACTCGCAGGAACTGTCTAAAGAAGTTGCTGAACAGAGCGTCTCACATGCACAGTGTAAAACGTTGCATCATTGATCTCTCCGCAGGTGGTGGCCCTGGGAGAGGTTCCTGATGGGACGGTGGTCACAGTAATGGCTGGGAATGATGAGAATTATTCAGCTGAGCTCAGGAATGCCTCAGGTGTTATGAAGAACCAGGTGGCTCGCTTCAACGACTTACGCTTTGTGGGCCGAAGCGGAAGAGGTCAGTCCATATTTTCTCAGTTTTCTGATTGTTAAACCTTTTCAATCCCTTAACATGCAGGTTACATTGGGAAATGTGTTTATATCCAGGAAATCAAACATTCATTGCAAGTCTATACTTGATTGTGTAATCCAGTCAAAATTTGGTCACACCTTTTTCATTATTGCTGCTTTCATTTTAGAATATTAGCAGCTACCAAATTATAAAATTACCACAAATGGAAATATGGGTATCGTGCATGTTAAACATGTCATCCTGGGATGTTTTTGCAACAATATTGAAGGAGTTCACATGGAATGTTATATTCTATGCTTTTCAATCAGTCTCTAGTCTCAGCCATTTCAAATTTATTGAATTATTAATTTTTTTATTAAAATGCGCAATTAGATATAATTGCGAAAAATTGGACCTTTTTGGCCCCAGTCATCTCAATGACATAACGTTTCCCAATTTAATTCACCTTTAGTACACAAATGAAATGTAGAAATAATTAATAATTACCTACAAAATTATTTACAAATATTTTAGCATATGTTTTAATTTTTTTAATTTTATTTAAGCATGCCCAAAATTGGAACTGAACTGAACTAGTGCAACTAACAATGCACTTCATGCCAGTTTCTGTGTGTTTACACAGGCTTACCCTATTACAGATTACATTATCACACCATGCGTTTTTCTATTAAGCTTAATCACTTTGTGTTTATCTACACTTGCACAATGTCATGTGGAGAAATCCTCTAGGGAGATTGGGTAGCAGAGGCACGCGGTCACACAGGGACACATGACATTCTTAGAATAATTATAGTCAGTCTGTGTACTCAGCTATCAGTTACGAGCCAACACCGTTGTGAAACCACATCACCACATTGCCGGTAAGAATGCACTCATTAAATTACAGGTCTCTGTGCTTTCTGTACTAAGGTTTCTCAAACCATAGATGGAAACTTAGCTGTCTGTGTAACAGTCTTTAGTGTGTTATATAATTCTGCTTATGGTATGTTTAGATTACTATTCTTTTTTTAAACTTAAGTGTTACATTTTGTGCTTTTAGAATCACTGCACAAAAAGTAATCATGCTTTCTAAACACTTTACCTGTCTGCAATTGGTCAGTCTGACAGATGGCCACACCTCCAAACTCCACATTGAGAGTCACATGCTGCATTCAAATTTGAATTTCCTTACTACTGTATATTGTAGGTGAAAAACAGTATCTGAAAATAGTAGGTCTGAATTCACAGTATTCATTATGGATGTGCAAGACTAGTCGACTTGTCGATTTAACATAACTAGTGCCGCTAGTTGGCATTGGAAATACTAGTCGACTAGTTTTAGTACATTATTTGGAAAAGTTAATATTTGGATCGGGAAACAAATTGTGTGCCTGAGTTGTCTTTGTGCATGAGAAATATCTGCTAAGAAGAAGAGCAAGGTTGGAGAGTGTATTTACCATCTCAAAGGGGGAAACATTATGAATGAAGGGGAACTGACTGTTTTCAGAAAGGTTTTGTTGACATTTTTCATGCTATAGCCATTAAATAGTGTTTATTTGTGTAACGCTGGGGTAAATGGTATCCAATGTATTTCTGCTTGTACACAAGCACCACCTACTGTATGAGAATTAATTAGCATTTTCATTCATTCCGTCTGCTGCTTTTGTTCTGCAGCTCGGATAAAAAGGTATATCGCAATTGTTAAATGTTCTTGACTTTATAACCTTTAGACCAGTCAACTAGTTACTTACACAATGTCTATTTAAACTTTAATACAATTTCTTGTAAAGGTATTGATAAAACAGTACAAAGTATTCAGTTGACTTACTACTACCGGCAAGATTCTGAAGTGTGCATTTGATGTTAAAATATTACTTTGAAACCATTTTCACGCATACATATATTAATATAATCAATTACTCACTCAAAAGAAGTACCACAGTACTCACAGAGCCAGATGCATATTGTTGTCTCTGCATGGCGAAAATACTGTATTTTAACATTCAGTATAAAGGTTTACACACGTCAACTTTACATTTCAGTTAAAAGTGTTGTTTAAAGCTAGTACACTCCCCAAAAAGAATAAACAGCAACCAGAATCTTTTAGCGCTTTCATTCGTAAAGCTTCATGATTTCTGACACTCGAGGTTTCTTTGATTTGCAGACGATTCCAGGTGACAATGACATGCTATATATTGTATTACCAATATGTGCAAATTATTTTTACATTATGAGAGCCATTTGGTCTATATTTTATGATCCCAAGTCTTATAAAATCAGTGTCAGCGGATCTGTGCTGCTGTGTGGTGCTGAGATTCCACGCGTCTTGCCAGCTGTTTTTCAGCATTGCCAAAGTATTCCACCCACTACTTCCTGTCTCCAGCAAACCAGGGGCATTCATGAGTAGGATTCATTGGAGCGTCATCTTAATCCCTTGTTCCCCTGTGTTAAACCACCAGAGAGCACAAATTGTCTGGAAACGGTGTTTAGGGAAGTGTACTGTCTAGATTGCCGGTGCCCCACAGTGTAGCGTTGCACAATTTCCCAGCAGCCCACCGAACTTCAGTTTAAGAAGATTGAAATTAAACAAAAAAGCAAGTACAAAAAGTAATCTGAAATCATTATCGCTAATGCTACTGTATCTTTAAATGCCCCATGAGTTATTTGTTCAAAGTGTTCAGTCTTGCTTTGACAGTGAGTAAAGCCCTTAAATGTTTCTGTGTTTGCACAGGGAAGAGCTTCACCCTGACGATTACAGTATTCACAAACCCACCGCAAGTGGCCACTTACCACAGAGCCATTAAGGTCACGGTGGACGGACCGCGGGAGCCCAGGAGTGAGTACACCTTATATTACATACTGCTGTGACTAACCACATCCATGAGGCCTGTCATCACGTTCACCTCTCTGTTGGGCCGCAATCGCACCTCATCAAAGGCTTGCGGTCGTTCGGTGCATGTGCTATTGATTGATTTATTTATTTTTTCGATTTCTCCCTCAATCTGATGTCGTGAAATCATTGCCCGAAGTAATTTTCTCTGGGTAGGCGGATTGATGACTTTGAACAGATCAGAGCTTTCGGGATTGCCGTTACCGTATAGAAGTATAAACATAGTAGTAATATTTTAGTTTTATGCTTAAAAATCTGGATAAAAGTTCCACAATCCCTTCCATGACTTATGTGGAATTCATTGGATATATATCCTATGATTTTTGAGTGAAATGAGATATTCAGTGGAATATTTTTGGAAAGTTGTGAACTCGTATGAGACGAGAGGGGAAAAACTAAAACTGCAGCATGCGCTCTCCAATTCATGAACGAATCATTGGTTTTTCTTTTATGATGAATCAGTTGAACAGTGATTCTTAATCAAACACTGGAGTCATCGGACTGAATCGTTCAGACAACTCACTGTTAGTCTTCTAGTCACTGCGCTGCAGGTTATTGTTTCCTGTGTAAAATGAGAGGAGTGATGTGACTTAGAAGGCAACATTAAAAATTAAAAATTTGTAAGGTTTGGGAAACCGTAATCAATCTGTTCTGACTGTGCTCATGTGACATCTGCCCTTTAGTTAAAGAAACAGTTTTGTCTGTATTAAATAAAGTTTTAAAGTCAACATGAATCAAAATGTACCTTTTTTTTTATTTTTATGAATGGTTCATCAGTGTGTATCGTTCCCATGGTTCTATAAATATAGTATTAAAGATTAAATAGATAATATTTAATATTAATTAAAAATTGTATATTCTTATTAATATTTAAATTAAATATGTAAATCAATTAGTAATAGTAGATTTATAAAGAATTGTAGCAGGATAAGATAAATTGTAAATACATGTTGCTAAATGTGTTTTATTCAGTGATACTTTTCCCATAATATGTGAATATATCAATAATTAATATTTTACAGTAATAATAGTAATCATTATTTTATTGTACATTTTTCAAAAATATTTTATTTACATTATATTATTCAATTATAATTTATTCATTCTTATTTTCTATAATTATAATTATATATTTTTTTATATACAATTGCATAATTTAGGAGTGGCCCTTTAACACTTTTCCAAGATGTTTGATGGTAGCCGTCAGAGTTATCTTTACAAGCTGTCTGTCTGGGCGTTAGGTTAGTGTCTGCACAGAGGTTCTACAACGGTAACATTGTGCTTGCATCAGCTTGTTTTAATGGCACTTATAAAAGTGCGAAAAAATTCTACTACATCTCTCAGTGCCAACTGGTCTGGCGAGCAGCTGTTTTACTTTATTATGAAAAATATATACTTTCGTCTTGGCGTAGAAATCAAGCCTATCACATCCCTAACAACATTTCTGCCTCTCTTTTTCTCTCTGACTTTCAGACTATTCTCAATGAACACATATGGTACTAGTATTTAGAGGCACTTAGACACAACGGCTGTATATGGTCTTGATTCTTCATTGTATTACAATGGCCTCTAGCAACTACAGGCCTCGTCTTTGATGTTGAAGACTTCCTCTATTCCTGCCTTATCTATAAGTGAAGTTTTGAAAGGCTTGCAGGCCGTGTTATTGTGCGTAGGAACAGATGAAAGGGTCGGCGTACCGGAGGTCTTTAATGGGGTCTTTTTTGTACTGCTGATTTGAAATTGTAAAGCTCCTGTCTCGGCTGTGTCTTTAATATTCTTCTGCTTTTAATACGCTGTCAGCTTGCAATTAATACTGCCACATCTGGGATCCCATCGAGTCATTTCACAAGTTGTATAATAGTATAGCATGTATTGGCTGTGTATTGGTGTATGAATGCTTATTATTTTTTTAAAAGAAGAAAATGTATCAAATTTGCAATTCAAATGTTTCAAACACTGTGCTGTATTACCATCACATGACCTTATTTTGTTAAAGTTAGTATTTAGTGTCCAGTTATAATGAAAAATATTATAGCATGCGCTATATTTAATAGGCCATTTTTATTATTTTCTGTAAACATGTGTAAACATTTTATATTATTAGTGATGTTTTTTTATTATTTAACCAAATCATATTATAATAATTCTTTATCATTATTAATATTGAGTTAAATAAGTGTGTACAACAATACCATTAATATACACTGATGAAATATATATATAATTTTTTGAATAAAATTGGGGTTTAAAAATTGCTGTTGATGTCACTTCCAGTGCAATGTTCAAGTGCATTTCATTGCAGGATTCAGTTTTCATGGCAGTGCGCTATTGTATACTAAAATTGCATACTAACACACAACCTACTATTAATATTGCTGCAATATATATAATATAAGTACACAATTGCTACTATAGTTTGTAATTGTTTTTTGTCATTTTTATTTTAAATTGCAGTAATTGTGTTGTACTTTTGTCAGTTTTAATAGTTTTTGTAAGTATGTCTCTATATTTCTTATAGTTATAGTAGTACTTACAGCTTAATTGAAATAAAATGAAAATAGATGCCTCTGCAGCTAGTGTAAAAAAAAAAGTTTGAGGTTTTTGTTTCTCATTTTATTTCAGTTAACATATATTTGAATGAACTGTAGTGTAACTTTATGCATACCTGCTACATTTACCAGAAAAGCAAATACTGTGTGAAATAATGTGTTCAATTATGCAGTCCACTAAACTTGACCTTCCCTTTCCAGACACAATAGTTAACGTAAATGGTTACTGGATGCCACTTGCCTGAATTGAACATGCAACATGATGGAGTCATGTGACCAGCATAATGACATCACATGAGAACAATGTAGCTGTGAAATTAAATTTTGTATTTTCTCTCATAAAATATGTTACAGTAGGTAACATGACCACACAGACACAATCCAAATACTAATGTCTTAAATCAACTATAGGAACATTTATTCTGAACACTGCAGTTTAAAACAAGTCTCAAAGCATGGCATCAATTAAGCACAGACGAGAGAAATAAACGAATCCAAAAAGAGAAATGAACCGTGTCAAACATCACCTGCACTCGGAGCACCTACAGATGTCAATGCGTTCGCTGACAATCACCATTATGGTGCTAATCACACGTGCCCTCTTAATAATTTCACATTTTTTCACCCTGATTTTATCGAACAACGCCTCGTTTACAATTCTGCCTCATTAAACCTCAGATTGGTGTTAATGAGCAAGTAATTAGGGAAGAGGTCCGTCTCGCACGTTTAGACAATGCCTACAGTGTGCTGTAAGCCAAACACCTGACCGGACCATCTCTATGCGTATATATTTTAAGAATCATACAAATAACTGTAACTTGTTTTTATACATAAAAATCAGTTTTTCAGTCAAAATATCCTCATTATGTCCAGTACGGGTGGCTGTAATGTTCATTTGGGTGGTGTTTTTCCCCGTCCGCCACACAGGCCTCATTCTGAGGCTGATATCCAGTACAGGAAGTGTATTAATGTGTTTGTGTATTTAATAGATCTTGATGGGTGCCATATGAACTGTGAATCAATAGAGCCCAGGAAAGCGCTAGACAACGAGAGCGTTGAGTCTTTGACTGTGACAGACGTCTCTCAGTGAGTTTCTTCTTGATTGGCTCACACGTGGGTCGTTCTGGTAGCCAGAAGCGCTCAGCAAGTCCACACACCTGTTTTTTATTGAAGTTGTATCATAACAGTGCAGGGCTGCTGTCTTAACATTTGAATCAAATTATGGTAAAGGTTTTTGTTATTTTAAATGTTATTGCAAGAATGAAAGTCATGGATGTGTTGTAGCTACTTAAATGGCTGCCTTTCTGTAAGCTGACAAATCTCTGAATCAAGTTATTAATGCTGTATTTTTTATTTTTTAAACTTACAACCACAAAGAACTGTACTGTTTTAAAGATGCAAGATGGATGTTTCTGCGTTTATCAATTTACTAGACGCTAGAGACTGTATTTTATATTTCTTTGCTTTTTTCATACAATAACTGCATTATTAAAAATAAAACTATTTTTATATAGGCTACTGTTTAAAAGTTTGGGGCGGTAAGATTTTTGGTATTTTTGAATGAAGTCTCTTATGCTTAACAAGGCTAATAATCTGTTTGATCAGAAATACAATAAAAATAAAAATTCGTTCTCATCCTAAAATGTTGAATGGTGGTTTAAATGTATACATACATTTTACATTTTACATTTTATATTTATCCACAGTAGTATATATTGCAAATGTTTGTTTTAAAGTATTAATGTGTATATTAATTAGCTGAGTAATTTCTGTTTCATCAATTAATATATTCATACATTTGGAACTATGGATTCAATTTAAACGAATAGTTCCGCCAAAAATGATTTTACTCTCTTTCGGGTAGTTCCAAATCTGTATGAATTTCTTTGTAATTTCTAAACACACAGGTAGATATTTAGGAAGATATTTCAATTTTTGGGTGAACAATTTTTTTAATGACATTATTAAAAATGATTTAAATTAAAATAAAATAAAAAAATAAATAAAAATAAAATAAAAACCATACAGAATGCGTTATTTTCCCATAAACACAAGATACATTTAAAATAAAAAATAATAATAAAAATGCAATAATGCTTCTGATGCCACTATTCATAAAAATATCTAAGTTTATTACTTTAATTATTATTTTTATCTTTGAATAACATTTATTACACGATTATAAACAATGTAATAAAAAAAATGTACAGAAATAAAACAAGTCTTCCTCATACAGATGACAAAACAAAAGGGCTCATGCCATGTGACTTAAAACCAGCATTTTATTGGTTACTTTAATCTGTGCCTTACTTATTCCAACAGTATAGGTGTAGTGTCATTGGTAAGAAAGTGAATTAAATGATCAGTTGTATGTATGACCATTTTTTTGGTAATATGCCTGTCTAATGTTAACAAGAGACGCCTGCTTGTGGTTTTTCAGCTGCTGTGTGTGTCTATGTGTGTGTGTGTTTGAGTCTCTGTGTACACACTAACTCCTAATAGCACTCATTAAGCGTCATTTGATCTAATAGTCTGGGTGGGGTTGGTTAAACTAACATACCTGCACCGGGGGCCTTGTGTAATTATGGATTCAGTGTTAGACTGTCACTCTGCGTAACACCTTTAGGAAGCACTATGCATCTTTGTCTCTCTGCAGCTCAATCACAGCAGCCAAACGGCACGAAGTCGCAGAGACCGCAAGTAAATCTGCTCAAAATCCCCTTTCAAGCGGATTTGCTTGAAGCTAAAATCCCAAATCTGACACATGAGTCTCATTGTTTTGACAATCTCACACATCAACAAGTTGAAAGGGGATAATAATTTAGCCTTAGCAATAACAGTGGCTGATGTTACAGTAAAAAAAATATATATATATATAAAAAAACAGACCACACAAGACTGATAGACATTGTTTAAGCTTACAATGAATGAAGTAAAAAAAAGTGGGCTTCGCTTAGCAGAGGCGTCACTTTGGGGCGAGTTAAGTTTACAATGGGAACTGCTCACATAAAACCAACCAAAACAAGAGAGGAGAGAAGGAGAAGGAGAGAAAACCAGGAACCGCAGGCTCGATCCGTTCAGGCTGCGTGTGAAGGTGCCAACCGCCGAGGTCGCCGGCTCAGGCTGTGTGTGTTTGCGTCTGGTTTGGATAGTTGCTGCGTACATCGCTGCTGCATCATTAGGAGTCGAGAAATACTGATGGCGCCCGCTTTCGAGTCGCGCTGCTTTCATATCCGCATGGAGGTGATGAAGAAGTGTGCCTGCGGTTTGTAGAGGGCCGAGGGCCTTTTGCGTTGCTGTGTGTGTGTCTCTGTACCCCTTCTCCGCTTGGCTTGCCTCCTAAATGCTGAAATGTAAAGACCACACAGACACCTGGCAGGACTCCACAACAGCCTGGCTTTTTCCTCCCACTTTGCTTCCCTCTTTCTTTTTCTCTGTTTTCTTTTCCAGTTTATTCCGTTCTTCCGCCGACTTTTTCAAAAACCCTGTTGATGACGGCCGGTGATAAATTTTCATAGTTTCTGGGCTGCTGTATGTGCGTCACCCGGACGTCTATTCGATGTAAAAGATCTGTAAAATATTTCCTGTCAGGTGTTAGAATGACATTCAGTAGATGTTTTTGTGACATTTACAGTGGCCTCGCGAACAGGTAGCCATGTCATATACCAATGTTTGTTTGAGGTGAAATGGATAGTGAAGATATTTTTATTAAATACGTTTTCTATTGAATTATTGCAGTTGACACGGAAAGCACTTTTTAATGAGAGAGAAGCATTTCCACAGCAAATGTTCAAAAATCTAAAATAAAATTCATTTCACTTTGATTACTTGCTGTATTTTTGTTATTATGCTGTAATCCTATACAGACACATGTATATATTTAATAAAAAATATGTTGTTTAAATATGAAATATATTTATAATATCAAATATAAGAAACAAATATATAAATGTATTAACATTTGATACTTTTAAAATATATACTGCAAACACATATTGGCCCGGCTTAGTTTAAGCCAGGATTAGGCATTAATTAAATTAAGATATTTAAGCAACTTTTACAAAAATCCCTTATGAGAAAATATTAGAGGTGTGCATCTTAACACAGAACAATGACACTGACATGTTTTAAGAAATGTGAGAGCAAGATATTTTCATCTGAGACAGCTCAAACATGCAGTTTAGTCTTGGACTAGCTTAAGCCTTGTCTGTGGAACTGGGGGATTATATAACGAAAAACTTTTTTGGCGATAAAAAAAATATATTACATTTAAAATGGATCCATAGCTTTTATTGACACTGATTGTGGGCACAGTTTCTGTGTGTCTTTCTCAATTGGATCTTTCTTTTGGATCATTAGTATTTGTTTAGATTGCCTTGTGCAAACAGCTTCTCAAGCTGTACGTCTAATATTTCAAGAAACCTCAGATCATATTCACACTCATTAATTGTTTTCCCCGTTGTTTGCGGATCAGTTGGTGTGGCCACACAGACTAACCCCATCATCAAAGGTAGCCTGAAACCAGGAATTACTTCATTATGATTCTCTTTGCTCTGTGATTCTCAACCTGAGATAAGATCTGTGTCAGCTGGAGACTGGGCCGCATCCCACAGGGCCATTTAAACATCTGGAATGAATGTGTTAGCGCTTCCGCTCTGTGATTGGACATGGAAGTGCTAGCTATCGAAAATCTCACTCCACTGGCTGGGGGATGACAGGAATTTTTGGGACTTTCCCTCCAGCAGTGATATCATCTGGTTTCCTGGCTCTCTTAAATACCTCTCAGCATACAGATGATGTCCCTGTGCTCATTCCTTTACTCTCTGTCACTAAGATATTTTAGGGCCCTTAAAGTCATGAAACCTGTACTTCAGCAGGGATACGTTCTCAATCTCAAAAAATCTCCAGCCACTTATATTACACTAATTATGACGTTGAAACCACTAAACATCCAATGAAGTGTTACACCACACTAGAAAAAACTAATATTTGATTTAACTAAAAATTTTAATAGTTTCTGTTTATCTTCTATTTTCTACATACTAATATCAATATGGATAATCAACTGTTTGTATGCCCACACAACGCTATCTCACGAGCAATTCGTACATATTCGTACGAGGTGCCAAATTTGTGCCAATTCGTACGACCTCACTCGTACGTTTTCGTACGATTTGTCTAAAACCACGTGATGGGTAGGTTTAGGGGCGGGGTTGTGTTTAGGTAATTCGTACAAATTTATACGAATTGGCATCTCGTAAAATATGTACGATTTAGAATAAATCGTATGAATTCGTACGAGTCAGGTCGTACAAATTCGTACGAATTAGCCACCTCGTAAAATAAATACGGATTGCCGTGAGATCAGGTTGGCCCACATTATTTAAAATACATAATGTTTCTTCATTTTAAACATAACATACATTTTTAGTTGAACTTAAGTCAGTGCTTTTTGAGCAATGAGCACAATTATATCGAGGAGCTTCCATTTCTATCTGAATTGTCTTAGCTTTCCATCATGCATAACTATTAATGTCTCAAATTGAAGTGTTTCATTTTTGTTATTTTCGGTCCTATAGTGTTTTCCCTAGTTTTTATTGAAAAGAGAGTAGACAGGGAATGATCAAATGCAAGACATATTGCAAATCAGATACAAAACCACTAGGCCACAGCTCCGACTTTTTTTTCTCAAAAGCATACAGTAAAGATATATGTATACACCATAATTGTCACAGTGTGGGAGCGATTATCCTTTAGTTATTAACTGTATTTGATCAGAGGTTCTTCGCTCAAAGCCGAGGTCCAGCGACAGCTGCCCTGAGGCAACCTGTCGAGCTCAACAGCACAAAGGTGCTTGTGATCTTTCTAACACTCATTCCTGGTTTTGTATTTTATCCACACCGTTGGGATTGAACCTAAAACCTTTGTGTTAGCAGCCCAGATTGTTAACCACTTGGCTGCCCTCACCCCCAAGAGATACTACTTGGGCGAGCAAATGTAACCGGATACATTATCCAAACTGAGGAGGCTACATATTCCTCCCAGATAGAATCAAAAACAAGCCACTTAACATTCTAGAACTGGGGAAAAAATCCTATTGATTTGCAGATTCGTCTCTGGTGTTCCTATTACCTGTATGTGGTCTTATTGTAACTCCTGCTCCAGTGATTCTCAACACTCCCAGAAAAGATGTGAATATCACCCTCTTGCAAATCTGTCTTTAGGGAGGCTGGATCAGTACACATGCATGTTGAAGACTTTTAAATTTACTGGTGATCTCGCTGAGCACAGAACATTATGTTTCACATGAATCACTGTGAAATTAAGTCGCACAAAGCACATCTTTGTCCGTTTTATTTCCCCAGCAGGATTTATGTTAGTATCAGTGTCTGAATTCAGCTTGTCACAAAAAATTATAGTTTGGCTTTTTTTAGTAGATAAATTGACTTTGTGTGAAAAGGTATATGGACTGCTCAAGCGCTGCACTTCCTAGGAGGTTGAGTTATGCTAGCTTTTAGCTTTTACATATGTCACATTGCTCGCGAGTTCAGAGGCAGAGTGCAATGCAATAATGTCCCGAAGTTACACTCAGAGGCAAGCTAATGATTTTTCCATTAGCTGTGATGTTTTCCTTGTGAGGAAATACTATATTATTTTGTCTGTGTGAGTTGTCATGATTCAACAGAAGACGTGCACGATATTAAAGATGAAGGGTGTAATTTCTGAACGATTTAGGGCACTGAATGGAATGAATGATTGTTTTTAAACAGGTTTCTAAAACACCTTTTCTGCCATTCTGTAAAATATGCTGGAAAATGTGTCTTGTTTTCCAGTACTATTATCTAAACAATATGAAATTAATGTATAAATTACTCGAGAAGGAAAGTTATTTAGGATATTAAAGGAATAGTTAAATTAAAATTCAGTGAAAATTGACTCACTCTCAGTCTATCTGTGATTTAGATGAGTCTGGGGATCCTCTGTAGTGAATGGGTGCCGTCAGAGTCCAAACAGATGATTGAAACATTGCAATAATCCACAAGTTATCCACATGACTCCAGGCCATCAACGAACGTCTTATGAAGATAAAATTTTCTTTTTATGTGTTTATATATATATATACAACAGCAACACAAATATCTGTCAGTGGAGTACACAGAGTTAAAGGCGGAGTTAATAATAAGGGAAATTCATTTTCTTACCACACTGGTATATATTTATTCTTGTTTATTGTTTAAAACTTTTTAAGATATTTAAGTAATTTTGGATTTTTTGGACACTTAAAGGCAAAGTTAACAAAAAACTCTCACCTTCAACTCATTTCAAATCTGTAGGAATTTCTGTTGAACACAAAAGAAAATATTTTGAAGAATGCTGGTAACCGAAAACGGTAGCCATTGACTTCCATGTTATTTTTTTTTCTCCCATACTATAGAATCCAATGGCTACCGTAATCCATAAACCCATGTTATTCAAATGGTCTTATTTTGTGTGTACCAAAAAAAAAAGAAATTCATACAGGATTAGAATGACTTCAGGGTAAGAAAATTATGACAAAATTTCATTTTTGGATGAAGTAAATGTCTTGATTTAAGAATTTTTAAAATTTGTAATGGAAAACAAGATACAAAAATACTAAGTACTTCTTTGTGAAGAATTGAAAGCAAATAACCTCAGATAACTCACTGCAGACACTGAACGTTAACACATGATCACAGATTTGTAAAGGTGCTGACAGTTAAATCGAGATTTTTAGAGGGGCTGAGATGAATGATTGCTCTTCTAAATAAAGTCTAGCAGCACCTGTGACTAACCTATAGATGTTATTAGATGTTATCCTACTTATAGATTTATTAATATAATAAAAAACACTTCACCTTGAATACTGATTCAGACAGTAGTTCATATTCTAGACCCTCTAAAGTGCTTTAGCCATTTGATTATGAAAGTGTTTGCTGCTTCTCTTTGTTCTTCTGGCGCGGGCCGGTTAGTCGAGATATAGAGGTAACGTGTTCTGTTGGTGCCAGCTGGAGCGCTGCCAACTCCAGCAGGAGTTTTTCTCTTTCTCCTGTTTGATATTTACTTTACGGCCTTTCTGAAAAAAACTGCGGCAGTCTGAGGGAGACACAGGGCCATTTTAATGTGGAAAAAGGGGCTAGTTGTGTATTAGGCCGCACTGCTGTCTTATCCCTCCTCTAATTTGCCGAGAATAGACTTGAGGCTATGGACTCTTAAACGTTCTTGTTTTAGCGTTCCAGAAAGGTGCTGGCCAGTGTCATCATGCGTCCTACACAGAGAAGGCACATGCAGTCTTGTATTATATGGGTTTGGTCTTGTCTGGGAAGGCTGAGCGTTCAATCTGTGCCAACAAAATGTTATTTTATGCCAAGCATAGCACTTGATTGTCAAAGCCAAATACCCACCCTGATGGGACAGATTAATAGATATTTTAAGGATATGGAATATGTAATATTTAAAACTTTTTTTATGGAAATGAAATTAGATTCGGTCTGATTCCATATGGCAAAGTCACGGTAGATTGTGGCTTGAAAGACTCAAATGCCATGGGGCATAATGAAAGCTCTTATAAAGAGGGGAAATGGAACACCTGTCTCATAGTCAAACCTATGCCATACATACACATCATAGACTGGCTAGCATTTTCATGCTAGGAGATATAATCAATTTCAAGAGCCACTAAAACCTTTTTACAGTAAATTATGTGTGTGTGGGGTGTATATAAATTACTGTATAAAAAAATATGTACAATTTCAGGCCAATAGATAGATAGATGTGTGTATTTCTGTTTCTGACATGCTAGATTTCTATAAATATAAGATCTGTATTAATACTTTGACATTTTACACTCACATAATTAAATTAAAATGGCTGTTGTTGTACGTAAATGCATTCATGAAGCAAATGTGGTATGATATAATAAATTTAGAAATAGAATGTCTTTATTGTCACTGTACACATATACAATGTACATCATATACTATGAGATTAAGATGATCAAATTTAATAACAGTGGGCTTCAGAATGGACGGATGTAAATCTTATTGAACTATTTCTGTTTATGTATTTGGCACACATCTACCAGTAGTTTGTGAGCCGTTTTAAATGATTCAGAAGAACTGGTTCATTAGAGTCATTTGCTCATGAATCACACTACATGTTGCTTGTTTTTACATGAAGCCCAAAAGTGGGAGTGACATTGCTGTGACATATGGCACATTTGTGGTGCGTCATTTTTATTTTTTATTAAAGGCAGTATGTTGATTGCAGGGCACAGGCCGAAGTTGGATGACTCGCCGAAGGCTGGACTGTTCTCTGACCGTCTCAGTGAACTGGAGCGTATCCGGCAGACCACCATGCGGGTTACTGTGCCAACGCAAACGCCACGTCCTTCGCTTAGCAGCCCCAACTCCTTCACACCTCAGGGGCAGACTCAGATAACAGGTATGAGTCTGCATAGATATAGATACACACAGACAGACAGAAACACACATACCTGGTCTCATAAGAATATGTACCTCTGTGCACTTTTTGTGCAACACCGTTTTTACGTACCTTACTGCACGGTTCGTCAGTGTTTCAAAAAGAAATGTCCACTAAAGATCGCTAAAACACAGGTTCATTATGTGAAACCTAGCACATTTTTATTACGTTGCTAAAAGTTAATGCTCTGTCATGTTGGAAATACGCCCTACACCAAATCCAGCCCTTTATCGTTTAGTCATGCAAAAACCGATTTAAACTAAATTTTTGTTGAACCATACTGTAGTTCTGAACCGGAGCTCCTGGCCTCTCAAGTACATTTCTATACTCTGTGAGCTCCCGAATAAACCTACTGTCTATGAAAACCCATAGATACCCATATAACATTCAAAAGCTTCAGTTATCAAATATCCCAGCATATTAACATGATATTCTTCGTAAGTAAGCATGCAAAAATTACACTTTATTAATCGAAACTCTGTACATTTGTGTGAAAAGAAAGAAAAGGAGTTTTACTGCATTTAGTGTTCATTTCTTTTGGAAAATGCAGTGATATGTACTTATTGGTACGTATTTCGTGTCCCGCTAAAAAGCTCACCAAGGTACGTTTATACCAGTAGACCAGGTAGAATTAATCAGTTACCCAGGCAATGTTCATTTACAAATGTGCATGTTTCTTATACATCAGTCTTACTGATATCATCTGCATGCTATACCACATGAAAGAAGTAAATGATCCTTTAAGTTACCGCTAACCTGTCAGTTAGAATTGTTGTTTCTTTTACTAAGAGAGAGATTATATTAATTCATCCTCCCAAGCATTTCAGTATATCTGGTGTCTGCCAGTGTTACAGTAATGTCTATTCGTCTCAGCACAAAGTGGTTTATCTAAGCTGAAATCGCACACTGCAACATGATGGACAAGTGGAAACCGAGTGCGGACAGCCTAGGGCAGTGCGTTGTGTCACTGTGAGAGAACAGGATATCACCTGTCCTTAATTACTGCTCTGAGAGCGCATGTCCTGTACTCTGGGTCCTGTTACTGTACTGTGTGCAAGCCAAGTGACTGAATCTGAGAAGGAATGCACTGTATTTTGTTGACTTTAGCAATTATTTGCCTGCTTTCAAACGGATACTTGGAAAGAAGCAGAAAGCTTGAATTATGAAGCATGAAATGTGTCGTCTCAGACCCACATTTGAGAATGGCTTCATTTAAATACTTTGCCCAAGGGATCACATTGTATTTGCTTGCCACACAAAGTCTATGTGAGACAGACAAATATAAATAGAACAGTTGAATTGTCAGTTGTAACTAAATCAATGACAGGCTATGCTGAATAATTAACAGATAACAATGTTCAATGAGAATATATATATAACCTCTTATAAAACCTCTTACACCGAAGATAAACCTCTTTCATGCTATTTGTAACACTTAGAATTAAGATACATATTTGTGTTGTTTTTTTCCTACATTTTTGCTATGTCACAACATTCGAGCCAGTCCAGCTTTATCAACTACCTATATATATGTATGTATTAAAGTTGCCAAACGATTAATTACGATTAATCACATTTAAAAGAAAAGTTTTTGTTCACATATGTGTGTTTACTGTGCATATTTATTATGTATATATAAATACAAACACATGCATTAATATATTTAAGAAAAATATGTTGTTTATATATTAAATATATTTATATATAAAATATAAGAATCAAAATGCATAAAAAAAAATCCAAAATATGTACTGAATTTGTGTGTATTTATATATACATAATAAAAATACACAGTACACATACATATATAATGTAAACAAAAACTTGTTAACATTATATATATATATATATATATATATATATATATATATATATATACACAC
>JAUCMT010000048.1:17915156-17926236 GCA_032357475.1 Enteromius thamalakanensis
TGAACAACTTAATTTCCCATTAACTTCCATTGTACTTTTTTTCTTGTCCAAACAATAGATGTCAAAGGGAACCAAAACAGTTTAATTAGCAGCATTCTTGACATTTCTTATTTTGTGTTCCTAAGAAGAAATGAAATACTACAGGTTTGAATTAATATGCAAATAAATGTTGACCGAGTTTTCATCTTTGGGTGGACTATGCCTTTAACTACTTTGTTTTCTTTTGTTTTCTTTTCTTTTGTACCTTTAGATCCACGTCAGGCTCAGTCTTCTCCACCATGGTCATATGACCAGACGTACCCGTCGTACCTGAGTCCCATGGCCTCCCCGTCTGTGCACTCTACCACCCCGCTCTCTTCCAGCCGGGCCACGGGACTGCCCTCCATCAGTGATGTGCCCAGACGCCTCCCAGGTAACCTCCAGCCTCAGCCCTACAGCAGGTGCGCCCCCTACCCCTCGCGTCCGACACTGCAGTGGGCAGCGGGGTGGGCACGTGTTTTATGGTGGTTTGAACATTTAGAAATGATGGGGATTTCTGTGAATGATGCAACTTCATTTATACAACTTATGAAAGATATTTAAAAATTAAAAGGTGAATTTACTGCTTAAAAATCTAAATATATTAAGAGATACTTACAGTTTTTAATTTTAACCTGAATTGTTTTTTTAAATGTCTCTTAAAAGGAAATTTACCACACTAAATCTAACCTAACCCTAATTAAATGACACTAAATGGAAATAACTTGTTGCATATAGTATTATTTTTTTTATTATTTATATGCTGTTATGATTTTAATATTTTTTATTAGCTTTAATTTTTATAAATTTTGTTCTTAATATTTATATAATTTTAAATAATATAATTTAATTTAAATTAGAGCTTGATTTAACTGTATTATGGACGGTTAGTGAAAGACATGCAGTTTTTATTTTTATTTATTTATTTATTTATTGATTTACTGTGCCAAAATGTGCACAAAAGTGCTGCAAATTTGTTGAGAGATTTACTTCTTAATGTGTTTTAATAATGACTATTTAATCTGATTCATAAAAAAACGCACATGAAAAAAAGGGAGGGCTTTGGGAGGGCTATTTTCCAAAATTATCATTTTTCTGTAATGGTTTGTCAAACATATTTAACAAATCATAGCATTAAATTTCAGTGTCATAATTCGTTAGAAACACAAACTTAAATACGCTCGATTTTTATTAGCTAATGGAGCTGTATATATGTAAACTGAGACGGTTTTTAAAATTGGACTGCACCATGAGCGTATTTTTAAAACTCGAGGGGGAAGAAAAAAAGGTTTCCTTTGCTCCTCTTTCCATGGCTTTGATCCTGCGTAGTATATTGTTAATAACAGACCAAGACATAATAACAGGCCAGTGGCGGGCAAATAAAGCAGCTTTATAGCATTACGCTTCCCAGAGAACTTTTTGGGAATGGAAGGCCACTCGGTGCCCGACTTGCACCCCATAAGCTAATTTGTCCTCTTGTGCCCTGCAACACACCCAGAAACATCCCCTTTAAAAAATAAATGTAGACAGACAAGTTTCTATTTCCAAACACCTGTTTGAGTCAGTGCCAGGTAAGTGTTTTTTTCTCTCTTATTTACTGCCATTCTACACCCTCATCCATTCCTGAGAACCAGGAGAGGCTTAAAGTGATTAAACAAGAATCTCCCTCACCTGAGTGCTGGCTGCCAGCTTCTGGACGCCTGCCACCTGCCTGTCATTGTTTAATTAGTTTAGGTATATCATCCTTTCATTGGATGCTGGCACATGAGCTTATGTTAATAATAGGTTTGGCGTGAGATAAGGACATGGCTCTTTGATGTCTCCCGCAACTTAACTTTAAGCGTAATAGAGCAAATATGCCTTGTTGTTGTGTATTGCAGATACAAAGCACTTAAGGAGTATTAGTCTTAGCAGCGGTGGTAATACTAATAAATACTTGTGTATTTAAGGGGGGGCGATAGAGTTACCTCAATGTTTGCGCTATTTAAACTTGGGTTAGTTTATAATGTCAGTTTATTTTACTTCAGTGAACTTTTTACAAATAGATGGCTTTAGCAATACTAGTTGCAATATAAATCATAGGTCTGATTCATTTCCAAAAAGAAAAAAAAGAAAAGGGAAAATCGAGCTTGAAGCTATGTATGTTTATGCACTTGCATGTCAAATTTAGAAGGTTATAGCTTTAGCACTGTAGCAAACAAAGAGCAAAAACTACTTTACTGTTTTGAAGGGTGACATCATTCCTCTTGTAGACATGACTTAAGCTTATAAGCCATAGCTGTTTAGTTCACCTGAAACTAATCATTCTTGCCATATAAATCATTAGTTTTACAGATGTAGCATCTGTTTTCAAGACTCGTTTATGAATGTATGTAAATAACTTTTTTTTGCTTTTATCATGCAGTCTCTTATTCAGAGCACAGGCTCTCTGTATAGCCCGGGGCAAGAGAACCATTATCGTCAACTGCTCAGACCAAAGATTTTGAATATAAAAGAAAAAGGGGATGGGCTTAAAAGGGAAAAGGAGACACGACTAGCGTTAGCGACAAGCCGTGCCTTCGCAAATCGCCCACGTTTAACCATGCCACCCAGTCTTCCCACAGGCGCAGACATGGTGACAAGAAAGACGCCGTGTGATTTATGAAAACAGCTCTGTGCCAGGGAGGCGAGGCCGTTTCTTTTTGTTCCTCTACCCCTGGGCACCAGCGCTAGCTCCAGACCATTAGCGGTTTCTGATTTTTTGAGGGAAATAAAGAATATGTTAAGGGCGGAAGGGCAGATGGACAGTTTTTGCTGGGGTTTATAATGCTGAAGATACCAGGAGCCCACAACAGTGCAGACGTCTGTCTCTCTTGCTATGACGCTGCTTTGCGCGCCTCTAAACGTTTCCAAATGTGTGACCGATTATGCATCCTAGTTGTGTTTTATGTGCAGCAAGCAATGCAGATGCGCACACACACTTTTGTATGCACAGGAACAATTTAAATGTGCGCGCAGCATACAGAGGCATATAAATACCCCGGAGACACGAATGAGCTGAGACATGTAACCGCACACATGAATACACATACACATGAACTTGTCTGTGACAAAGAGGAAAAACCACAATGAAGTGCAGCCAACTAATCGATGAACTGTCCTCCTCTGCATGACTCTAATTTAAAGTTAATGGTTTTCTTGTGGGTGTTTTTTAAATTAATTTTAGTTAAAAATGGATTAGATTTGTTAAAATATTTTACATTTTTATATTTTATATATATATATTATAAAAAAGTTACTAAAAGTTAGTAAAAAATATACATTAAATTAATCAAAGGTGGCAGTAATAACATTTATAAATATTACAAAATATGTCTATTTAAATTAAATGCTATTATTTTGAACTTCCTGAAAAAAATAATGTATCAGGGTTTTCACAAAAATAAAAAAGAAGCACATCAGTGTTTCATATTTGATAATATAAAACAATAAAAAAGAATAGCACACTAAAATGATTTCTGAATGGTCATGTGACACCAAACTGGAGTAATGGATGCTGAAAATGTAGCTTTGTTATCACAAGAATAAATTACATGTTAAAAAATACTCAAATAGAACTGCTTAGTCTATCTTGAAAAGTTAATCATATAATATATATATATATATATTATCATCAAGACTGATCATAACTATTTCAATTCAGTGAATCCAGAAAGTAGGACTTTCCCCATCCCCAACTTCTAGCTGGTCAAACTACTTCTTAAACACATAGTAGCTATGTTTACGCACATAGTCAAACAGGATTGTAGTAAAATGAAGTGTTTTTGTCATGATTGTTCATTGCAGGATTATCTACAAATGCTTCCCTACTTCTACAAAACGTAACCTCAGCGTTTGTTTCTGCAGGTTCGACAGATTTGAGTCCTTTTCCTGGCCAGTTTGAGCGTCAGTTCCCCGCGTTCTCCTCACTCACAGAGAGCCGATTTTCCAGTCCCAGAATGCACTACCCAGGCCCATTCACGTACACGCCCACTCCCGTCACCAGCGGCATGTCCCTCGGCAGCGCTCACTACCACACCTACCTTCCCCCGCCGTACCCCGGCTCCAACCAGAACCAAAGCGGACCCTTCCAGAGCAGCAGCACACCATATCTCTACTACGGCGCCTCGTCTGGCTCCTACCAGTTCTCTATGGTTCCTGGAGGAGACCGATCGCCCACCCGGATGATGCCGCCTTGTACTAGCGCATCTACAGGAACCAGCCTGGTCAACCCCAACCTCCCGGTCCAGGCCGATGGAGGTGGAGGGGTGGAGGGGGACGGAAGTCATAGCAACTCCCCCACTCTTCTCAATCCTGCTGGTAGAATGGACGAAGGCGTGTGGCGGCCATATTGATTGGACAATTACATGAGCGTGGAACTTCAAACAAACAGCATGGTTTTAAAGCACAAACCTTACCAGGATGTTCATCCTGTCTCGCTGAGCTACTTTCCCTCGCTAACATGAGTATTTATGAGCCTGTTGAAAGGGAAGTATTTTTTACATTGGACTTTATTTGTTGTCATATGTTATTCTGGACCTTTGACCTCTGGGATTCATTGTCATAGGCGGGATTATTTGGAATTGAAGGAACAGAGATGGATTGAGTATTTCATTAGCATTATGTTATTATATACTTGTCTTGGCATGTTTTTAATATATCATTTAAAGCACTGAACAACATCTGTATGACTGTTTATGATCGAATATCTCTTTTTGTGCTTTTTTTAACTTAAGCATTTAAGTTATACGTATTTGATACAATGATTTAAAGTAACTTATAAAAGCCATAGATTAATTAATGTATTTGGAACTTGAGTCATAGAGGGAGTATTTTTGTAAAGCATCTATGTTCAAGGTAATGCAACTAATTTAGGGTAATATAAATTTCTGTGCCTTAATTCATCACACAGAGTTGTATGTTTAAGTCGAATGCGTTTAAAACGAAATAGGGCTCTGTGTCTAAGTACAATACATTTGTAAGCAGTTAATATTGCTTGATGATGCTAAGTGCTTTTTAACTGTTTTAATGCTTTAAACCAAAGAAACAGCCACGGACGCTCAAAAGTGTTTGCCAATGTGCTAGACCAAGCTTTCTTTGACTAGCATGCATGTGCTGGGATAATTTATTTAGCTTTTATGTTGCTTAATCAGATGCGGCTGGGAAAGGTTTCCAGTGGGGGAATATTGAAGGTTCTGTTCTGAATATTCTTTTCCTGATAACTGGAGCAATTCACATCTTTTAAACACACTTGGTTAAGGCACTATATTACCCGTTGCAACAATGCAGCTGGAGTAAATTCCTTTTTTGTTGTTAATGTTTTATTTATAGTATTTCAACATTTGGGGTCAGTAATATTTTTTTAATTTTCAAATTAATATTCTGCACGGATGCATTAAATTGAGATACGAATACGATGCACGGATACGAAAAATGTAGCAGTTTCCACAAGTAAAATGTTGTCTAAATGTTTCATAAATACTAGAATGATTTTTAAAGGATTATGTGACATAAGCAATGATGTTGAAATTTCTGCTTTGCATCACAGAAATTAATTACATTTTAAAATATATTCAATTTAATCAAATGAATGCAGCATAAAAAAAAAAACAGCAGTTGTCTAACAGAGTTATATTTATCGAGTGCCTTACAGTTGAAACTATACAGACCTCACCAAACAACTGAAAGCTTTCCTCGAAGCAGTGCTTTTTATACGGCTTGTAAAGCCCATATTTAAGCAATTAAAATAAACCAAAGCTCTTAGCTTGAGTTGGATGTATTTCTGACCTTTTTTACCTTTACATTGGTCCAGTATTGCATTTCTGGCAGAACTAGTCATGGTTCCTTTTTGGCTGCTTCAAACCAGGGCCGTTGCTTGAATTCATAACAGGATCCAGGTCAGCATTCCCGGTTATCCCATCCTGACGGTGAAACCGCTTCAAATCAGGGCGTCTACCTATAAATTGAAATAGCTGTGAGTGTGTACGAAATGTTTACAACGTTCAGCGACCATGTTGTATATTACAGGAAGTAAATACACCACCCTAGTTTTGTTGAATTATTATCTAATTTCATTCTTTTGTAAATTAGTATTTATCTGACAGGTTAACTGAGGGCAATTTGTAGCAAATTTGTCCCTGGTTCTTGCATGCTTTGTTTCCTTTGCACATCTGTGTTTAAATTATCTCGCTTTTCTTCCCTGTGAAGCCTGTTCTCTTTTATCCACGGATAGAAAAAGGTTTAAGGGAAATTATCATGACAACAGTGGAAGAAATTGGCTTTTTTTGATTGTTGTACGTTGTTATAATAGTTTTCTTTGTAAGAGAAATAAAAAGACATTTTTGCAATGATCTCGTCCGTCTCGAAAATCATATTCTATCATAGTTTCCTGGCATTACTTTGTTCCTCTTTAAATATATCATCTCCGTCATTAAACTTTCTCCTCTGTCTCTCTTCCCCGTTTGACGTTGATTAAAAGTCACATTGGGGCTTTAGGGAAGACTAATGGCCAGAAGTCCATGCACCGGGTTGTTCCATTTACATACAGTTTTATTGCCTTATCAGTGAACCTTGAGGATACCTGGCCGGAGATGAAAGCTGGGAAGCAGCTCAGGGATTGTGCACTACTGTAGAACGCACTGACTTGGACTGAAGTCTGGATCAACATTTGCTTTGGATGGTCCTGGAAGCTCACGGCTGGCTTCAGTGCTGCTTTTTATGTGTCTGGTACTGATGTCTGTTAAATTGGGATTGTTACACATTACTTGAAGACATAACAGGCATAATCAGAGTGTGATCCATCTCCATTTAAACCAGGAGCCTTACTGGGATTTAAATGAATATGAACTGAGCGGGAAAAGCAAGTTTGAGGTTCACACTTCAGATGTTCTGCATCCAGCTATAAATGAGCCAGAGACCACAATGTTCTTAAAGGAATAGTTCTTCCGAAACTGAAAATTAGCTTCTTGTGTACTTACCCTCAGGCCATCCAAGATGAGTTCGTTTTTTATCAAATTTGAAAAAAAATTGCATTACATTGCTTGCTCACCAATGGATCCCGTTTAGTGAATGGGTGCCGCTAGAAAGAGTCCAAACAGCTAATAAAATCTTCAGTCTATCAGGTATTTGTGAAGCAAATGCTGCATGTTTGTAATAAATAAATACATGAATACATTAAAATGCGTCATCTACTTAATTAATGATGGATTTTCTCCTTACAAACACACAGGTTTTCGCTTTCTCAAGACATTAATTGATGAGTCATGGGGATTACATGTGGATTTTTTGTGATGGTTTTATCTGGTGATTGTACTCTCATTTTGACAGCATCCATTTAGTGCACAGGATCCATTGGTGAGAAAATTATGTATTGCTAGAGTTCTTGAAAAATGAAAAAAACTCATGTACATCTTAAATGGCCTGAGGGTTATTAAAGTCTCTCAACACATTACATTTTTTTGGTGAGGTATTCCTTTAATCTGGCTGCATAACAAAGAGACTGCTCAGAATGTTTCTGTGCTTTAAAAGTATCGAAAAATCTGTTCTGTATATGTCCAAGTTTAAATTAGATTTTAAATCCAAGGTTTCAGAGTGCTCTCAGACTTTTGGACCCCACTGCGTATTATTAAATACAGTGGAGTGAAATCTGAAGTAATGTGGGGTGTGTTGAGTATTTGAGAGGGTGCTGTACCTGATACCGTATTGTTCTTGGTCAAGAAAGTCTCCCTGAGATTTTCCCTTTAACAACAATCTTTCAATTACTGTCTTACCAAGTGAAAGACAAGGAGAGAGACAGTCCACCCACAAACCAGTCAGCACCTCTGTGTCAAACAACCCCAGACAAACTTCTCTCTGCACACAGTCTGTTAGGGCACCAAAGACGAGCATGCTACCAATAAAAAAATATATATATTTAAAGTTTTAGAAAATTTAGCAATTTTAGAAGACAATACTGTCGGTATTCAAAATCAGTAGTTTTACGTTGATTCAATTTCGTTAAATATCTGTTGTAAAGCTCTTCAAATTTACTACAGCTTCAAAAGCCAAAGACAGTAGTGTTATACAGTTCATTTCTAATACAGCAGCTTAACGTTATTTTAGTAAATAAGTTGGTAAACAAAGTCACCTCAGTGTTGTTTTCAGTCATTTAACACCACGAGGAAGCTCAGCTGCGCCATCTAGTGCTTCAATATCATTGCTGCGTTTTAATTTGGTCTTTTGGAGAGATTTACCCATACTTAACATGAGCTCTGTTTGGTTCTTGCAAGTAGCCTACCTTTTTATATAAAAAAAGAGTGTAAAGGATTTTTTTTTAGCAGTTTGGAAATGTATAATTTAAATAAATGCGCACAAATTTCCAGAATAGAAATCGAAACATTTGGATAAAGCCATATTCTGGTTTCACTTTGTTGACATATTAAGGAGTTTTGAGGTATATTTTACATCACTCAATACATCAGAAAATGTTAGAAGACAAAAAAAGAAAGCATTTTCATCATAAAGAATATATAAACAAATCTTTGTCAAAACCTTAAAAACACAGATATTAATATAACTGTAAAGTTTAGCAAGTGCTACAAAGACGTCGACATTTCTGGCTCAGCGCATGAAATAAATACTCATTTTGAGTAAACGGCCTGTGAAGATTTGTGACATAATTGAAATACAGATGCAAATAGATAGAGTGTAGTAAAATAAACACTTGCAAGTGTATTTTGGATGTTTTCTTTCCGCTACTCTGAAACAACACATTATGAAGCACTAAAAAGCCCCAAATTGAGCAGCGTATTAAAAAAACACTGATTTTGCCAGTACTGTCTTGTTAAGAAACTTCAGAGCAGTTTTGATCAAATTACACTCAAACCCACCAGATGGTAATCAAGGTAGTTGTGGGCCTGACGGCTCTGATATCAGTACCATGGACAGCTACCAGATGAACAATAGATCTCATTGTTAAATCTATAGGTTTGTGCCAAGAGACTGGAGTTATCTTCCATCTAACCTGTCAAAGGCCGCTCAATACAAGTGAGCGTCTCAGCGCAGATCGACTTGCACATGATGGACAGAGTTCAGCAGAAATATTCATGCAAAACAGCCTTTTTCCGTAGAATTGAGCCAAACACTAAAATGTAAAATATTTGGAAAGAAACTCCAGCTTGAGCATCAGCCAGTCGCAGAGGAGCAAAGACATGTTTCTCGTCAAAGAAATGGTCCTATAAACCTTTTGAGGTGACTGAGTGTTAATTGAGAACTAATGAACTGGTAATGCAAACCGGTCAAATCATCGTTTCCAGAGAGCTCCCATGATGAGTGACATATAGTCCCGGTGACATTATACCTATTATTTCTGATACTGTAGTTTGGAAAACGACGGCGCAATCCTGCCCGATGCTGCAAGCCAAACCCGTTTTATCGATGCCCAGGTCTGGTACTCATTTAGCTCTGTCTCCAAATATCCCAATGCATGTTATTATATTAATGACAGATTTTATGGTTTATGACTGGAAAGTCAAACTTTCTCGATTTCCTGTGGAGCTTGTGATGATTTATATGGCTGAATGATAAAACGAATTTTCTTGACAGCCGAGGACTTGCGAGAGCTTCTGTGGGTAAAGCCGGGCTCAGGAACAGCAGATTGTGCTCTTATGTGGAGAGATATATCGTATGATGGAGCACCGAGAAGGAAACTCAGCTGTCCCAGTTTCGTACGCAGGCACCAAGTCATGTCCTAAATGAATTAGGGTCCTCTCAGGCGCAACTGTCTCCGCATGTAGCCACATCCTGCCACTACAGGAAGAGCAACATTTCCATACTTAAATGAAAAACTGAAATGACAATCTGTTTTTACTGAGGCTGTAATCACCCTTTCTGCTCACCATATGATCCCATGTTATAAGCTAATGAAGAAAATCTCTTCTACAGCTCTGGCTTTGATCAATTGCTTTTAAGGAAAATAATAATACAGCGGGTTCCATTTTTCAAAATGAAATATAGCTGAGTAATAAATGTCTTACACAAGAATAAAAAAAATCTGTGCATTCTTTGTACCGACAAAAGGTCATTCTATGAAGACAAAAGATTCTGTAGAACTTTAACATAATATGAATGTTTAGCTACAGCAAAAAAATATAAATTATATTATTTAAATCAAAAATTTTTATTTAGCATCATTGAATCAAACTAAATACAGTCATTTACAGCAACAAAATGTTTTTTTTTAATCAAATCTTTCTGTTCTTTAACATTTGCAGGTAAGCACTTTTTACAGTTTGTTGTGGGATATAATTATGGCTTTAATAATGTAACCATAACAGTTTATTGTTTAATCAGATTTTAAAATATTAAAATATATAATTTTTTTTTTTATATTTTGTGTGGGTTTATGTGGTTTATGAGGACACAAATAATGTTGTTTAATACACAATAATAATTGTATAATGATAGGTATTACAATATGAAGGTGTTTTATGAGGACAATTTGAGTGTCCCCGTAATTCAAAAGGCTTAAAAAAACATACTAAATATTGTTTTTTGGAAAATCTAACAATGCAGGGGTAACAATAAGGGGTAGGCGTAGGTGTAGGGTCAGTGTAGGACAATACCACATACAGTCTGTACAGTATTAAAATCATTACGCCTATGGAGAGTCCCCATAAATCACAAAAAAACAACATGTGTGTGTGCCTGACAGGCCTGCAGTTCCTATACACTCTCAGAAATAAAGGCATAAATGCTGTCTCTGGGGCGGTACCTTTTCAAAAGGTACATGTTTGTACCTTAAGGGTCCAGCAGGCCTGTCAGGTTTATTATCCATTTGGTCCCAAAAATTTAGCATAAACATAAAAGTACACAGACGCACACACACACATACGCAACCATACTTAAAGTGTACCTAAAAGGTACCGACCCATGCAGTGACTTTTGTATCTTTATTTCTGTGAGTGTACAATTCACAGAAACAAACCTGTGTGTTGAGGTTTAGTTTGCTTTTACAAAAACAAAACCATTAGCAAAACCAAGCTAGTAAATTGTTTTAAAGAGCCTT
>JAUCMT010000048.1:17926336-17948735 GCA_032357475.1 Enteromius thamalakanensis
TTCCTATACACTCTCAGAAATAAAGGCATAAATGCTGTCTCTGGGGCAGTACCTTTTCAAAAGGTACATGTTTGTACCTTAAGGGTCCAGCAGGCCTGTCAGGTTTAATATCCATTTGGTCCCAAAAATGTAGCATAAACATAAAAGTACACAGACGCACACACACACACACACATTTAACCAGTAGTACTTAAAGCGTACCTAAAAGGTACCGACCCATGCAGTGACTTTTGTATCTTTATTTCTGAGAGTGTACAATTCACAGAAACAAACCTGTGTGTTGAGGTTTAGTTTGCTTTTACAAAATCAAACCATTAGCAAAACCAAGCTATTAAATTGTTTTAAAGAGCCTTTATTTTTACTATACCAAATTTTACAAATCAAATACATAAAATGTAATTATAAATGTAATTTAATAATCTATATATTTTTAAAAAAAAGTCTTGGTAGAAGTTGGCATTAGCTATTCAGTGATTGTTTTTGCATGTAAATGCATATAAAGGAGTACAAATGACACCCAATTTGTAGAATAACCCCAAAAGTATCCAGTTTCTCTACGTTTGTGGATCTGGAGCGGATCCGTATGACAGGGCTCGTACTAAACCCTACTGTTCCGCTTTGATGTCCAGTTCGTCTGCCAGACTGGAGCTCTGCAGAGCCAGAAATCCCTCTGGTTAGGTCGTCAGCTTTCTACCGAAGCCACAGGCGTGTGCCTGTCAGATCAACAATCTCCATCAAATCCCACTGCATGTCAGTCACATGGCAACTTCATTACGATTGTGAGGAAAAACCTGATATTTTGTTTCTCCAAGAAAAACCTGGATTTATGTTTCTTCCACTTTGTCCTAATAAAAATGATATAATGCATTTGTGTCAGAATTCTGGAGACTAGTTCATTCTACTAGACCACAAATCAACAGTAAACTTTCATGTGATCCTAAAAACTAAATATTACTGAAATCCGGAGAGGAACTGCAAACATACAACCAAAACGAGGCTAAATAGGGTGACTCGCAACAGTCTTAGAAGTTCAGCAATAATATATGGTTTTGTATACTCAATAAATCTGACGATATCCATTTTTTACTGTCGCTAGCTTTAGAACTGACTGTTGTTTATATGGTCAAGTCACCGAGACACTAACAGACACTCACTCAAACATTGATTCATTCTCAACTGTCACTGATTGTGGTAATTTAATACTTTGTTCATCTGGTTCACGGTCAGCCTTTTGTTTGGACACAGTTGTGTACAATTTAAAATATGTGTCTGGCTGTGCCACAGACACATTGGTCAAAATGTGATTAGTATGCCGCGTAGTTGAAATACCTCCATCTGCTGGAAATATTCTGCAACTACATGCATTGAAAAAAGTTTTTTTTTTTAAAATGGTAATGAATTAATAAAAAAATGGACGAGTTTTTTTTACTAAGCTTTTAAACTAAGTTTCAACTATAAAAACAAGAATAAATGCTTTTATATTCCGAAAAAAATATCTCGTACTTTTAAGAAAAATCCAGCTGTAAAGATTAGCCTACTAAAATTAGAAGACTTGAGGTGCATTTACTAAATATAGCCTATTTAGGTGTTTAATTTAAATTAATATAAAAATAAATACTACTCAAAGTAGTCTCTCAAGGACGCGCAACTTGATTATGGTGTAGGCCACGTGCTCGTCTTCTGAGTGACCATGGCACATACAGGTATGTATAATTCGCTATTGGCTGTGTAGAGAGACAAACAACGCTTCGTAACGTCCCTACCTGTAGAAACGCGTTTGAAAGTCGATTTTAAAAGCATCATTTTTATAATTGAAAACACAAATGATATTTATTTGAGAGAAACGTTAATGACGTATGACGAGAACGTTTGGGCTGTTCTTCACAAAAACTGCCATTAACCTGAAATATTATATGTGTGAACCACTTGCTTTTTGTCTTTTTTTTTATTTTTTTGAGCTCAACATTTTACGATTGCTGTCTTAACATTAGTATGAAAGCTTGTTTGCAAATAAATCAAAAAGGTAATTGCTACTAATCTCAGATTCTGACTCCTTTCCCCTCACAATTATGATAACTGCAAAATATTCTTATGGAAAAAAAGTCTTTACAACGAAATGTAAAGAGAAACTGTCAGTTCTGAGGGGGGTAACTGTAAGATATAATTTTACAATTTCAACAAAAACGTATGAATGGTGAGTAAAAAAGTCTAAATTACACTTTTTTTATTTCATGGTGAAAACAAGCTTCCATACATCAGTCATATTTCATATTTAAAATTTCACATAGAGATGTACGAAAAGTCACTTTCACACCAAGCGCTTTTTTGTCGGTCAGTGAGATGAATTTGCCTGACCTTCTGGACATGAGTAAAATCTGCACGGACAACTTTTTTACTCACACAAGAAATTCCCGAACATGCAGATAAAAATGGCTGGATTTTATACACAAAAAAAAAAACCCTTTTATTGTGTGGAAAAGAGCTGCTAAGACATTCCTCCTAAGATTTCCTTTAGTGTTTCACAGTAGGAAAAAAACCCAACATTTTCATTTTAAATAAATGATTCCTTCCAAAAAAATACAAATTGATTCACAAATTTGAGCATCGACTAGAGACAGTGAGCCACTGTCTCCGTAGGGTCTCCTCCTTGAGGACTTGTGAATCACTTGAGTCTGTACAAACAGATTAGAGTTACAGCCCTGGACCAGAGTGAGACATATTTGACATTAATGCCGCATTGTATATTATCAGAAATGCTGAATGTGGACGCGGAGATCCAAGGCAGAGAATGTTTAAGAACTAATTACGAACCAGCGAGGCACAAGACCTATAGCATATTTTCTTACTTGTGTGGAAAAATATAGCAGGCTCCATTTATTTTTCTGCACTGTTATTTCTGGATGGCTCCTACTTCGGGTAAATAGTCCCATTCCCTATTGTAAATCTGACGGGCACAAGTCTTCTGAGACTTTTGAGGCTCTTTTAAGGAAAAATAGAGACAGGCTTGGATGGCTTTTGGCCATAATGAGAGAGTGGAAGCAAAGGGAGAGCTTTGATCCATGGCCTGAAAGCTCATGTTTAAATCTGTTAGCAGACATCACTCATCTTTGCCCATGGATGAAACGACCAGATCAAAGTCTGTTTCTTTGCGTTTAATGGACAGTGAAACCCAGTTTAGATGTCTATGACATACCATCAGCTAATATAATAGCCCTTTCACCACGTTAAGAAAATATATATACCTTTTTTAAATATATATACATGAATATTTATCTTCAAAAATGTATCAGACATACAGACAATGACAGTGCATTGACATGCTTACGTTTTCTGAGTGGCTCAAGTGTCCAAATACACTCAGAATGATCCAGAAACGCAACCGCACAATTAGCACTCATCATTCAATTACAACAAATATCCATTTCCTTAGAAACGGCTCCATAAAACGCTATCAATTAGCAAAAACGTGAGCGCAGGGAAAAAGAAATAATGCAAGTCAAACTGTGAAAATATTATTTTATTCATAGAGCTTCACTCAGAATAGGCCTCTCTGGCGCCACACTCTCATTTCATATCAAATGCTTTTCCAAACCACACAAGAGCAGGAGCTCCACAAGGACCTATCATGGGCCCTATGATATTCCAGCAGTGCTAAGTGGAGAGGAGGAGACCTGGACGGAGGCCCGATCAGATTTCCTTATTCTCCATTTCGCCGTATGTCGTGAATCTCCTTTCCATCTTAGCTCGTTAATTTCCCATAAACGGGGTTGTGAATAAATATTTAAGTATGATGTATCCAGCGCCGAATGATGTTAAACACTTTGAGATAAGCCAAAATAATACGAGAAGACAAAATGATAGGAGTTGTGAGGAATAACAGAGGAAAGTCTGAATAACTTGTACTTTACAAGAAAATTACATGATGATGCAATGAGAAATCGAGATATTTCTGTAAACCGTTTGCTGAAACTCCGCTAGAGCAGGATATTCATGATCACAAACAGCAATAATATGCTGCATTTGCCACGCTGCCTTTCTTCTAATGAAGGCACACATTTAATTAGCACCACATTAAATCATTATGTATTTAAAGATGTGTGTTCCTGGGGACTAAAAAAAATGCATGAAACGTGTACAAATCCAGAAATGATATATGATTTGTTATAAAGGTGCCCCAGGACAGACCAGCCTTTTTGCTTTGTTTGTTTTGCTGCTCACGAGGGATCTTTTACATAGATTATACACAAATAATAACAGCAAGCAATATTGACAGATATTGTAAAACGATTGGAGATGAAAGTGATATTTGCTTTAACAGCTGTCATGTATAACTCATAGTAAACGATAAGATGCACCAATTCTTGAGTACTGACCAATTTTTTAAAAAGTTTGTACTATTATTCAGACGTTTGTGTTTGTGAGGGGTTTTTTAATGAATACTTTTATTCAGCAAGAATACATTACATTGATCAAAAGTGTCAGTAAATAGGTAATAGTAAATAGTATTTCAAATGAATGCTTTCAAATTGTTTCCACCACAATATTAATCAGTACTACTGTTTTAACTCTGGTAAGTCATTTTTATGCATATTATAAGACTCCTGAAGCATCGTGTGACACTGAAGACTGAAAATTACACTTATTATATTCAATATATTCAAATTTATCATTTTTTTTACAATATTACTGTTTTTACATTACAAGAGACATTGCAAGTTTTACCAACCTCAGATTTGTCGTATGTGTCCAAATACTATATGGATATTTATTTTTTAAGTTTATATATAGGCTATTTAAATCTCTGTAAAGAGTTCAGATTTGGCTGACAGGAGGTGATGATGTGTTTTAGTCAATATTATAGTGACAGATATAGATAATTCAATCTGATGATTGTGTGGCATTTTGTTCCACGACTCAAGAATCAGTGCATGATACGATAAACAGAGTAAAACAGGAAGAACAACAGAAAACGGTAATGTGAAGTCTCTTTAAATAGAGATACAATAGAGAGTCACTTGGGACAATGTTGTATGAGATGAGTGAGAGCTGGTGAATGTGAGCTGATATTTTGTATACATATTTCATAATAATTAAATCAGAGCACCGGTCCTTTTTGATTAACAGGACCCTGGATGAATTAAACTACTAACTTGTAGTTCGGGATCAACAGCTTTGAATTACATGGAAAACATCATCTCTTCCCCAAGAAATGAGCTACCTCAAGTCTTTTTGTGTCGAATTTGTTCCTCTGTTTACTTAGTTAGCCGTTTAGCCACATCCTTGTATGCTACTTCGATCTCGTTGTCGGCAGCACAGGTGTTGGTGAACTCTTCTTGTGCATACGCATTGTTCAGGTAACGCCACACGCCTGCCAAATCGCTGGGAATTTCGTAGTTCCGATATTTCTTGGCAACGACCTGCAAAAAAGTGGACGAAAATTAGATTCATGAAAATAATTACAATTAAAAACAAACATAACTGAAACTTAATTATGACTTTAGTTTTAGCTGCACTGCTGTAAGCGGAGAGGACTCAAATCTGCATTGCATTACAACATGTTGGCTTATACTAGTCCACTACTTGTAAAATGTGGACTACTATTAAAGTTCACCAGTTATAGATTTTTGAAAATGAAGTGTATTTTTAAATCTGGAAGTGCACTGTGTATAAAGTTATTGTCTCTCGAATGTCGACTTTGAATCATTAAAACGAGTCATTTTTTAAAACGAATCCCAAGGCATTTCATATTGATGTCAAAATGAAACATAAGCATATTTCCCGTTGTTCTTTGTCCCTAGGTGGCACTTTTGGAGTGTTAAAATAGCGGTTACCCCAGTAAAGCTGTACTATGTGTGAGCACTGCGCTCACAAACACTGCTTTATCAGGCTTTACAGGCGTAATGAAATGAAAATGAGCTCACTGCAGATTAGCATAACGCAAATGAGGGGTTTGGAAGAATTCAAACAATATTTTGGACTCGTTGAGCAATAAGGTAAAAAAATAAATGCATATTGTAAGACAATGAATGTTTTTGACCTTGCATGTTAACCTGTTGTTGGGGACCCCCAAAACCAAAATATGATCCTTTCATAACCCATGATAGGGGCACTTTATAAGTGACATATTACAAACAAGTTCTATTTCAAATAAATGCTGTTTTTGGACTCTCCTTTCATCAAAATAAAATCCACAGTTTCCCCAAAACAAAATATTTATCACAAGAATAAATTACATTTTAAAATATATTCCAAACATTTATTTTAAACTGTAATAATTTTCACAAATATTACTGTTTTAAATAAATGCAGCTTTGGGGAGAACAAAAGGTATTTATGGTAACAATAAATTCAAGTGTACAGCTATACACAGTACTACTGGGAATTCTATTAATTTGACTACAAAGACTGCTTTAAAGTTAAATGGCTTTTCTTAAAAGATTACATGGATTATTATGGTTTAAGGTTTTGCTGGTTAGCATTTTCCCCCCTAGCTTCACCATCAGCAAACTGTATCTTCCCCATTGACTGTCCTTCATGAGTGTAGATTTCCTCCAAAATTGATATTAAGATGAATTGCATGGATTATTATAGTTTAAGGTTTTGCTGGTTAGCATTTTCCCCCCTAGCTTCACCATCTGCAAACTGTATCTTCCCCATTGACTGTCCTTCATGAGTGTAGATTTCCTCCAAAATTGATATTAAGATGAATTGGAATGCTAACAGATAGCTCTGTCCAGGTATTACAGGTCCAAACACAGGCCAGCTATAGTGACAAGTCCCCCCTCTGTGCTTCAGCTCACCTTCACTATGTGGAGCTTTGGCAGCAGGTTGCAGTCTGCCAGAGTCAGATCATTCCCGTCCAGGAACTTGCGGTCGGAAGCCTTCTCCTCCTCCATGCTGTCAGCATCTACCTCATCAGGCAAAGGACTGTTCAGGTACTCGTCCAGCTTCATGAGTGCCTTAGTCAAACTCTTCTGCAGAGCTAACCAAACATCACACATTTCTTAATGATCAGTGTGTTATTGCACAGTATTTAATGGTGAATGGAAAAGTTAGTGTTGCCAAAACTTATTTATGATTGATATATATATATATATATGCTGATGACCATATGTGACCCCTATACAAAAAAAAACTGTCTCAAGTAGCACAAACATATTTGTAGCAATAGACAACAATACATTGTATATGTCCAAATTATTGATTTTTCTTTTATGCCAAAAATCATTAGGATATTAAATAAAGATTATTTTCCATGAAGATATTTTGAAAATGTCTTACTGTAAATATATAAAAACTTAGGTTTTAATTAGTAAATAAATATAATATAATAATATAAAAATAATATAAAAATAAATATAAATAACACTACTCAGCAATATATAAAGTTATAAAGTATATACATTGTATTTAAAAGTACATAAATAGCACTTGAATTGCAAATATTTAATTACATCATAAATGTCTTTACTGTAACCTTAGATCAATTAAATAAATCTTAAATCTGAATAAAAAAATATTTTCTAACCCCAAACTTTTGAATGGTAGTGTAAATATTAAATATTGTATGTATATTTGTATAAATATTTGTATGTATTTATTATTATTATTTTTAAAAAATGTTTAAGTTCCATATGTAAGCTGTTTAAAATCTGCATTATGAAAATATTTAAAATATAAGTCATCATAGGCTATCAACCACAACAAATGATAATAAATATTTGACATATTTAAAGCATCAGACAAATATCTATATTGACACATCCCTACTGCAAACACAAAAAATACAAAAAATCAAAAATGGTTCTAATACATTCAATGCTAAAATATGTTGGATGTGTACAGTGCAATAGATTCCATACGGAGTTGAATTTAACTTTCCTCAGTTTCAGTGTACTGACCAAAAAACAATATATCCATTCATTCATTCATTCAATCAGTTTGATCCAGTTTGACATGCATACCTTCATTCGCATCTGGCTTAGTGTTTTTTATGAAAGCTGAGAACTTTGCAAATATGTCATTCCCAGCTGTGTTTGACTCCCTGTGCCTGGCTGCGAGTTTGGGGTACCTTGGACACAAAGAAAGGTACATAGAAAAACATGTGTCAGTATTCTTTACAGTTCTGGTTCACAGTGGTTAAATGTGATGTTTAATACAATATACGTTGCAAAACAAGTCTAGAGCTGCGGTTCTTAACAGATGGGTTTTGATCCAAAAATGAGCTGTAGGTCTGTTAGGCCATTGATAACAGCAAAAAATTAGGCTAAATGCTAATTTAAAATAAATGGCAATAAAATAATTGTAATAACCCCTTCATTTACGCTGTGCTGCTAGATTATGTGTTGTTCTTAGTAATAGTAGTAGGTGTAAATGTTGTTTATTTTTGTATGCTAAACAATTTTGGTGCTATGTTTGACCATGATTGATGAAATCTGGTTCCTGAAGCAAAACCATTTGAGAACCGCAGGTTTAGAGTTTCTATACAGTCACGACTTGTCTCAAGTGTATTTGTAAAAATCAGCTTACTTTGGTGGAGCCAAAACCTCCTCCAGAAACTCCTCGATCTTGTTAATGTCTGTCTTCACCTCACCGTTGAAGGTCAGGAAAGGAGGGTGAGTGCCTGGGGCCAAATTGTGCAAATCGGCTGGTTTCCTGAATAAATAATAATAATAACATATCTTAATTTGATTACTTATCTATCCAAGCATTGCACTGCATAAAAATATAGACATTAGACTCATTTTAGATTATTTGTATTTTTTACAAAGGATAAAATTATAAACTATATTTTCCTGCTTTGACCTTTGGAAAACTGCTTCTATTTGAACAATATCAGTATGTTGGGTTTTATTTCATCTTTATATCTTATAGAAAAGCCATTATATAACATTAAGATGCGGCATTTGTAACTGACTTTATATAATATGATTGTTCATGTTTCATGCAATGTGGTTTTAGATTAGTGAACTTCTCACCTCTTCAGGTCAACAGTGGTGACGTTGAAGACAACACCTTTGAGCCAGAGGATCATGAAGAGGCGTTGAGAGAATGGACAGTTTCCGATGCTCTCGCCATCACAACCAGCCTACAAACACAACAACACATCTTTATATGTACATCGCCTCCAGGGAGGGATCAGTAAGACTTTATTTATCTAAATTGCCAATAACATAAGCCAAAGATGTGGTGGAGACGGGTACTCAAGTTTTAATGAGAAGAGACTGGATTGAGAATGATAAAGTGTCATAGCGCCCCCTGCTGCTGCTTTAATGAACATAAAGAACAGATAGGCTTACCTGAAGATTAAACGCAACAAAATTTAAAGCACAATGGTCGCTTTTCTGTATTCATAAAGTCTCTTTTAGCTGCAAGTGTGAATATCTGAATCCTAAATCTCATAGGATATGCCTGAGGTTTTCCAAAAAGTGGGCTGCATATATTGCAGTTGAGCTGTGTTCGTTGAAATAGTCAGCATTATTATTATTATTATTTGTTATTTTTTCTTGTGTTTCACATAGACATTTACAGTTAAGCATTTGTCAGACATTTTAATCAAAAGTGACTAACATTCCTTTTAAGGTATACATTTATGTTTAATAATTTCTTGCTTTCTCTGCAACAAACCCATAACCTTAGCATTGCTAGTGCCATGCTCTACTCCTGATATATAAAATATACTCTTTTACTTATGTAAAACTGACAAATCACACATGTGCAGATGGAATTTTAGTAAAACGGTACCCATTCACTTCAATGGTATTAACAAATACTATAGAAATAAATAGCTACTGTCAACTGACAAAAATTTCATACATAAAATTTTCATTTTCATTTTTTGGCTAGTCCCGTCAGGAACATAAAACAAAATTTACTGAAGACAAAACTTTTTAGCTCATAATCTTATTCTGATCAATGATTATCAAACGACTGCAGTACCGCCATTGACGACCTAGAGGGCTTCTTCCTTATAAAATACCATGCTTTAGACTGGACAGCACTAAACTAGGACAAGCAGCAAGAACAAATGTGCTTGTGCTTATTTTAAAATCTCAATTGAAATGCATAATTTTCATTAAAAAAAAAATAAAAATACAAATTACACAACTGCACTATTTGAACTCATTTAATGATAAACACTTAATGTTCCTCATTTTGGAGAGTACAAATTACCCCGGTTAACAGTGAGTGACCGTGCTAATCACATTCACACATGTAGCTACTGTACATTTCGGCAGTGGAGGAGATTAGATGTCCCAAAACAGCAGCACCACTATCACAAGATCATATAGCTTACGCTGTGACATAATACCCTGCACAATATGAATTATGCACACTGCATTCATTAACCGCAGACCTGGTTGTAAGAAGAACACAAGGAGCATGCTGACAGATATATAATAGGTCCACTAGTGAAAATACTTCTATTTTGCATCTTTTCTACTTTAACAGAGTTTGTTTTCATTACACAGTTCAGATGGCATGTGAAAGGTCAGGGCACTTCCATTTCCACTCATCTGTGCATTCTGGCAAATTCAGAACAGAGACAGAACTGGATGCAGAACAATGAGCCGCTATGATCTAGAAAACGCAGGACAATAGGCCGTTTGCTATAGGACCGGTTGCTCTGTTGGATGGCAGTTCAGAGCTGTAAACAGACTGGGGTGTGACTGACTGACAAAGCCCCGTGTACAGGACTTATATTGTTAAATAGAAAGATTAGTGCCTGGAAGAGGATTTGTTTATTTCAAACATTTATTTTTCAGTTAAGTTGCATTAAGTTGGAACATGAAATGTATCCACTTTAATCATATCATATAATCCTGTATTGCATTGTCAGTGTAAGTTTACTGCCATTTTACCATAATACTAATAAGATTGGTGAATTGATACAGTAGATATTACTTTTAAAAAGATTTATTTAATTAGAATTTGTTTATGTGATGAAAAAAAAGTGCTAATTTAGTAATGGTTGCACATCTTACACTTACCTGGTAGTATGCACAATATATCGGTACCATATCAAATGTGTGTGTGTGTGTGTGTGTGTATCAGTCCTTAATATTGTAAATGCAAATTTTCTTAAAATGAGCTTAGATCTTTAAAAAAACACTAATAATTGCAATATCCAAATATTAAATATTAATTTTTTCATAATGTAAATTATGGCACTGAACTGATTTTATTTGTCAGTATTTGTAAAATATTTGTTAATAGTTTCATTTAAGACAAAATCCTTTGGTATTCAGCCATTATATATATTTTAATTTATATTCGTTTTTATATATGTATAAGAAACAATAATATATTTATTTATATAAATATTATTACTTAATATTATTGGTATGGGTCAGATTTTTAATGTCAGTTCATTTTTAACAAAAACATCAGAATGAGAATTACTGAGTGAATTTTATTTTAAAACCACCTTTATACATAACCAAAAATCTATAACCATTGTGCAAGAACTGCAGATAATCATACATTACTCTACTTACAACCTGGTCATGACCTTAGTTAAATATCCACGAGTCACTCTAGAACAATTATTACACTGACTTTATAAGAGCCTCATAACTCCATAAAGCTCACTCTAATGCTAGATTTCTTTCCTTACCTTAACAAACAACTCAATATCAGGTTCTTGACTGTCTCCCATTGTAGACACTTTCTTTGATTCAGGTACTTCTCTTGATCTGTCACCTACATCCTCTCTGCAGTATTTTGCAGATATTTTGGGTTAAATGTCAGCGTTTAGCCACACGCTCTCTTAGACTCTGTTTGTTCTGCTCTTGACGGGCAGCCAATGGCACCAGGTATTGTGATGTCAGCTCGAGCCCAGATGAAAGGTGAATCTAGCTCTCTCCCAACACGGGTGATGTAAAAGACAGGGAATAGGTGAAAGACTTAGTGGGGGGTGGGGCTTACTTTGCCCCACCCCTGCCACAAATAGCTCTGATGAGCTTGAGTGACAGATGAAAATAAACTACAACTGTCACTGTGGTGTTGACAAATGACAATGAAACCATCTATGAAGGTTCATGTTTTAAAACGGTCAATTGATTACTGCCACTAAACGCTTGTACCATCCTGTCCATGTGTAACTATGTGACATGTTGATGGCCCAGAAACTCTGAGTAGAGGAATGAGCCACATGCAATTTTAATGGGGTCCAAGTTACAGGCAGCACGCTGGAAGGCAACGGCAGGTTATATTTGATCATCTTGTGGAGCCCAGGAGAATAAGATTCCCTCTTAAATATTTTATGAGCTGGCTTTGGTTTATAGCGTGAATTTGCGTTCAAAGTTTTCAGACGTGACTGATACAAACCTGTGAAAGGAAGATAACTCACTTGGCTTCCCAAAATAGATCTGACTATCCTAGATATGAGTGGAAATGATAAGTCCATACTCAACAGAAACCACTATTTCTCAGTTTGGTCCATTTCTGTAGCTTCAGACTGCATTTATACTTTTACGTGTGCAATGCATTACAACACAGCTTGTGTCCAATATTGTAAGCACCAGCAAGATAAATATATTGCTGCAGTGAATAAACCGTATTTATTTAATGTGGGGAAAACATAATAAAAAAATAAATATATATACACATACACACACATATACGTATGTATATATATACATACATACATACATACATACATATATACATGCAGTAGGTATGTAGGCAGACTCAATGTACAGTACACACAGCACCCCATACTGACAGAAAAACACAGAATTGTTGACATTTTTGCATATCACAGGTTCCTAAGTATTCAGACCCTTTGCTCAGTATTTAGTAGAAGCACCCTTTTGATCTAATACAGCCATGAGTCTTTTTTGGGATAGACGCAACAAGTTTTTCACACGTGGATTTGGGGATCCTCTGCCATTGCTCCTTGCAGATCCTCTCCAGTTCTGTCAGGTTGGATGGTAAACATTGGTGGACAGCCATTTTTAGGTCTCTCCAGAGATGCATAATTGGGATTAAGTCAGGGCTCTGGCTGGGCCATTCAAGAACAGTCACTGAGTTATTGTGAAGCCACTCCTTCGTTATTTAAGCTGTGTGCTTCGGGTCATTGTCCCAGTCTGAGGTCCTAAGCACTCTGGAGAAGGTTTTCATCCAGGATATCCCTCAACAATTCTGTGTTTTTCTGTCAATATGGGGTGCTGTGTGTAAAAAAATTAACTTGAAAATGATTTTAGTAAATGGCTGCAATATAACAAAGAGTGAAAAAATATAAGGGGGTCTGAATACTTTCTGTACCCGGTGTATATACAGTATATATATATATATATATGAATTTCTGACACTAATAAGCACAACACAACTTTAATGAAGTGTGTATAGATTTGTGCAGATGAATGAGTCAGCAAACGTATGAATTCATCCAACACAGCATGGTTCATTGTAAGGGCAGGCTAAGCTGAAAATTTCAGCATATGACATTTGTGGCCCCTTTCAGACACATTAAGAAGAAAAAAGAAATCAGTAACTCATGTTATATCATTATTTCAGTGAATATCAGGCAATAACCCTCTTCAATAACCCAAGCCCAACACCGGCTGTAAAAGTGATTATCCAGATGAATAAGAAAAAAGATTTTAATATATCTTATTTATTAATATAACTTCTAATTTTAACCCAACCTATGACTTACCTCAAAGAGGGGAAAAAACTAGAAAACTACAAACCTAATTATCATGTTCTTTACACACACAAACAAAAACAAATGAAGTACAACAAAAACACCATTCAACTTACTGGAACTCAAGTATTCAAGTAACCATTAAAGGCTGGAAACATAAAAAGAAGTAACTTTCCTTTCCTAATTATAACTGATGTGTCACATTATGTTAATGCTTTATTAAAATCTAATAACTGCTCCCTGTCGTACTCTACAAGCTATTAAATTCATTTTACAAAGCTTTGCTAACACAAACAATAGAAACGCTACATTAGAACATGTTTTTTACTATTTATAATTTAAAATATGAGGTAAGAAGCACGGTTTGCACCATACTAAATTGTAATGAACCTCAGTACATTAATACTACTACAAGAATGAAAAACACCCAAATAGCATCTCGTAGAAGCTAATTACATGGCATAAATTTACAAGGAGCCATTTATAGAGTAAAAGGCTTCAACAGAAACAAAGGCAATTAAGAACAGAGAGAAGTGAACACACAGCCTAACGACAATGCCCAAGGATTACACATTATTCCCGAAGACCTTCTATTCCAAAAAGACGATAATTTTAGATTGTCTCACTCTACACGTTCAGATATGACTTGTAATGTCTTGGAAAGAGAAATAAAAAAAACAGACTCAAAAAAATCTCTTAAGCCTAAGAACAAACTAATTTCACTGTAAGGTCAACATTAAAATAAGTACTGTAAGTAAACAAGCACAAGTGGATGTCAATGAGAACCAAAACTGCTTGCTTGCCAACATTCTTCTAATTATTTTCTTAAATGTTGTTCCACAGAAGAAAGTACTGTAAGTCACACAGGTTTGGAATGACATGAGTAAATCAGGACAATTTACTGTACGTTTTTGGGTGGGCAATACTGGGCACTTAAGGGACAGTCTTAGTGAACAACAGCCTACCCTGTTGTTGACCCCATGTTGGGAAGCTGGGTTAAGCTGGTCCTTTGCTGGTTTATGCTGATCCTTTAATGTGTCTGGTTGGACCAGCATCCCTGCTTCAAAACATAGCTAACCAGCATATGCTGTTTTTTCAACAGGGTAGGTAAGCAAAGAGACAATAATATAGCTCAGAGTATTTAAAACTGCATTATCTTCCCAATATTTGTGCCTGTGATGTATTCCAATTCTTATTAACAGCATCATGTTGATAGCTCAGCAACATGCTTACAGCAAACTCAACGGCGAGTCTCCTCTCCTCTATAGACTTGCTGAAATCAGTTACCAGGCTAATGCCTGCAAATGCTTCTCACTATGGATTTAATAACTTATTTTCCTCAATCAGCTTGTAACAACAAAAGCCATTCATCCTTAGTACAAATACACTTCCTGTGCAACACCTTCACGTGAGACTCCCAGAGGCCCACGGCACTTCACATGGCCTTACTGTATCGACTCTGGCCTGGTATACTAATGCGAGAAAGTGTGGCCGTAAATCCTCCACGTGGTTTTCACCCCAATCCCTAAATCGGGATTTAATCACACAGTTCCCATCATGGCCAAACTTCTCAAAAACACAGAGGGCACGGTGGCTGCGAGCTCCATACATGATAATACAGTAACCTCCCTGAACAATGCTTCTCTAAGCTGCCTGGGAAAAATAAGTACCCCATTCACAGGGATGAAAGAGGGGGGATTTGTCGCCACGGCTGTGGATTGATACCGCAGCTATTCCCTTCGACGGTTTACTTTTGAGCTCACCCCCCATCTAGGAATACTTCCTGCTTGAATGGTGTCGGCAGACACCTTTTGCGACAGAAGCATGCTTGCAGCTCTAAGAGAGGGTTTATTTGAGCCCATTACCCAGAAAGGTCCCTTCCTGGGCATAGAGGAAGACGAATGCAGCATGGCAGAATTTTGTCATCTGTCACGGGGAATTGATGTCAACCTGTCAGTTGGGAGAGGTTACACAGAGAGCAAACCAAAGGGTGAAAGCATCGATCTAAATGGCACTGAAAAACCAGACAGACTTCAATCCGCTACACACTGAAACCTAAAGATCAATGCGGTTTAGACACAAATGCACACACAGATATATTATAAAGAAGACGTGCACGAGGGGCCATTATGATGGGAAATTGCTGATTTTATTTGCTGAGAGCTGAGCAAATATAAACAGCCTGCTCTCTGTTACAGGGTTTCTGTTTAGCTTGGGACCTTGGGAATCAGGATTCTGGAAAATGCTACTGGATTTGAGAAGAACTGTATTCAACGCATTCATATTTTTATTAGAAAATACTGTTACAAAGAACGAACAACTGGTAATAGTATGAAGTCACTTATTGGACAGGTTTATTATCGTTAACTAAAAACATAAACAAACATAAAATAAATCATAAAAATAAAACATTATTTGAAATAATATAAAGAATAAACTATAATAAAAACTAACTTACTTTATTTCAGCTACACTGTTGCAAAGTACTGTTTATAATCAAATTCTGTTTTAGTTTTATACCCCTTTTAAACCTATAATACTTACATTTAATAATGCCTTTACTTTGTAATTAACTGTGAAATTTACTAGCAATTTCTGGGTTTTATTTTTAGTGTCTTAAACATACACAGCTGTGACTTGGTTCGGGACAAGACAAGGTTATTATCATTAAATAAACTTAATAAAAGTTCAAATAAAAGTTGAAATAAAATAAACATTCACCGAAATAAAACAGGTCATTGGAATCCTTTTTACAATTAAACTCAAAATGTCATGTTTAATTTGTGATACATTCCTTATATTTCTGAGGAAATAATTTTTTTTTTTTTTTTCTTTTTTACAATTTTCCCTGTGCATGCATGTGTATATAATTATATATACATAATAAATATGCACAGTACATGTGTTGATTGTGATGCAATTAATCGTTTGACAGCACTAATATATATACAGTGTATATACAGTATATACATATACATAAAACAGTAATATACAGTATTTTTTATGAATTTATTTTTATTTAATCTAACTGCCAGTGCAACATTTTACATTAGATAAAATAATAAAATAATAATACTAAAATAAAATAAAATAGCAAACACTAAACATTAGATTTGACTAAAACTAATATATACTGTACACATAAAATGTGTACAACAGTGGGTTGGGATCAACTGTGCTCTTAGCATGGGTCTGGCACACTTACACGCCCACAGAAACACATACAAAACTGTCACAGAGTTTTCCTACAATGGGGACCCATGGGGCAGAACACAGCCATGACTTTGCCAAAAGGGAAAAAAGAGGCGAAGGGACAGACAAAAGAAAAGCTGAGGAGATTAATGAGCCTAAACTCTGTTTTCTTTCCCGTTTAAACAGCGGTGCCTTACATTTGTTAGGATAAACTTAGGTTAAAGGTGTCCCACAGGCCCTGGTGCTCTGAGGGTAGAGGTTAGTGGTTCGGTTCAGGTGTTAGACTCCAGCAGGAGGGTTCAGAGGCCCACTAGCGTCTCCTGTGGGACGACAGCAGACTTTTTAAACAGAACTGGCCTCTGCCCTTTCAAACCCTCATCTGCAGCCTCCAGAGAACCGAGTCACCTCTAAAGCTCATTGCGAACGCTGGAGTTTCAGGCCAAACCGGGAGGGATTACAGAGGCTTCTGAGCTTAACTGATGGTACCAGGCTGCCTAATGTGAGGCACGAAAAAATTAGCCCTGATAATCACCTTGACTTTCACTGTGATGACACCTCGCTTTGTTCCACCTCAGGTGTTGAAGTAAAGACTTAGACACACCGGAAAGCATTTAGCAACTTACCGACGTATATATTAGACGCGTCGATTTTACAATGAGACAGAAAACAAGCCCAGAGGCCTTGTGAATCCTGTGTTAGCATGTTTGAAACAACAACACTGGATGTTAGATTACAACAGACAGCTACATTTGCGGTACATGACTACCTGTCTGTGTACAAAGGTAAGGGATTCAGAGCGGTTTGTTATTAGCTCTTTGTAATGCATACGCCCATACTTCCTTTGACGCTACATTCTTTTCACGAGCAAGGTCAGTCTGGCAAAGCTGCCATTTTAGAGCATTTCAGTTCCCAAAAAAATAGGAACCAATGAGAAACGAGCTCTCCCTCTGTAATGCGATGACGCAGCAGTTCTGGGTCTCAGAAACATTTCAAACATGGCGAGTACCGAGCACCAACAATCATTCGTTTCTTCTGTTGCAGCTGTTTTGAGAAATTTTCATGACACCTTTTCTTTGAAAACGGAGCAGGAGTAATTAAAGTATGTAAATACCGTTTCCTGCAGCTTTAATGAAGATTACAGTGGCTTCAGGTCCCGCCGCTACGCCTACGTCATCAGAATGAGTGATCTGATTGGTTGTAGATCCAGTAGTACACAGAGGCATCTGATGGTCGCAGGTTAAGCCTGCCTCCAAGAAGGCGGGTAGTAAGGTAGCTTTGCCAGACTAAGCTCCTATGAGCTCAATAGTCACGGAAGCCAGTCTATAATGCAATTGCTTTCTTTTAAAGTGACCTTTATTTTGTTTATTCAGTTTTTTGCAAGGATGCATTAAACTGATCAAAAGTGACAGTAAATAGATTTATAATGTTACAAAAGTTTTATATTTAAAATAAATGATGTTCTTGTCTTTTAAATAACAAAAAAAAGGGGCAGCACATAGTAACTAGAATTATTAAGCAGCAAAGTAAGTTATCAGAATGATTTCAGAAGGATCATGGGACACTGATGACTGGATGATCCTGTTTGATATTTAGCCTTGCATCACGGGAATAAAATTGTAATAATTTATTCTTTATACAATTCTGTATGTACTGTATGCAGCATCAGACAAAACCAATAAATAACAATAAATAAATGTATAGGATTCCTGGTTATTCACGGAAATCCAATCATAAGTATCTTTTTACGAGACAAAATGCTCTACACAGAGTGACACAAAGGGTCTTGGTCAAGCACTGTTGTCATAGAAACAACCCAGCTCATGACCCCTTTGGATGACACACAGAGGAAGACAATCCAAGCAAACAACCCAGAGCTAAAAGAAAATGAGCTACACAGAGCTCTATTTGATGTTGAGGGGGCTTAAGAACAGAGGGTCAAAGTTCATATATAAATAGATAAAATAAGAGGATAAAAATTGATGTATTGACCATTTTGCAAAAGGAGCAAAATTCAAACAGAAAGGAGAGAGGGAGTTTAGTCTAGTGTCAATTAATCCGATTAGAGCCCACTAGGATGCTAAATTCTTGTTTTTATAGATCGTCATAAATACAGCCTTGGCTTGTGAACTTCATTTGACCTGCACGTGGACTGAAGTCAATATCTCCCTCTGCATTTCTAGTTAAAGTCAGTATGAAGTCGCTAACCATCTCTGATCCACTCAACATTTATCTACCAAAGAGTTGGTAGATGCACTTAATGCAATATAGGTTATGAACATGGTTCTTTTATGTTTTACTACTGTATCTCTGCAGATGTATGGTGGTTAGGAGCATGAAGTGGGTTTCTTCTGGTATGGACCCTGAGGACTCAAAGCTTAATCAATGTGAAAAGTCTGTCACACAAACACATGTGTTCCAGCCTCTCGCTGTGACCGGCGATGTTGATAGATGGTGAATGTCACCTGGCTTTCAGGGAGGATAGATCTTGGCTACATCACAGCAGTTGGCAGTAAGAATAGAACAGAATAGAACACAACTAAATAATATAAAAACCTAAAATACACTACAATAAAATAGTTTTATAATAAATATGATCTGCGTATATTTACATATATTATTTAACACTGAAATTGAAATGATCATTTAAATGTCACCAAACTGGACTATACTTTAGATATATCATACTGCGCTATACTTTAGATATATACATTTTAAAACATTACAATAAAAGTAACAATACAATTGAATTAAACATTACATTAAAAAATAAAAATTTCTAGCACCAGTGCATTGCTTAAAAAAAAAAAAAAAGGAAACTGAGGGGGAAAATTATGAATTACTGGCCTAACCAAGTCAGCATAGCAAATCCTTTAATGTTGAGCCCCGAGCTTCAATGTGGAAAGCACAAACTCATGTATATTTATGTGTATTTGTGTGTTTACTACAGAAAAATAGTCATGCAAACCGTGTTGAATCTTACAGGCTCACTGTGCTCAAAACACAGAATGAACTAAAAGATAAAGTTCATGGTTATAGTCAAAAGAGCTATTATACTGAGGTTTGTCTGGTTATTTGCTATACACGCGAGGCCTGCAGTCAGACTGAGCCTTCTGGCAATTCGACCCTTCTATATCCAAAGGGAACTAAGTGATAGACATGTTAACTCTCCGCTCAAAGCACTTTGGTACAAGAGCCATTCTCATCAGTCCGGTAATCTGTCCTGCACGTCTAAAATATCTGGAACTCTCTCTGTGATGTCTGCCTCCACCTTACAGAAAAACATCACATGTCTACTTTATTGCCAACAAGTGACAAAAGCCAAAGCACAAGATTCTGACACCAACATAAACACAGACCCTTTGAACAAAACAACTAGAACTGACATTTAATACTTTTTTTCACAGTGTGGCCTATTCATAGCTGAATTCATGGTACTTATAGTTTTCATGTAGCTCCATCAGACTTTTTGGGAACAGGCCTTGAGATCCCCTAGCTGTTGTTTTTATGCAAAAAGGCACAATATTTATGAAGCAGGTGCTTATCTGGGTGTGATGTCAGGAGAAGTTGACTGAAACATCTTGCTGACCCACGTAATGAGCTCAGCCAGCCAGCTGGCTGTCGTCCACTTCTCGCCTTCTTCCTCTCATGTGATATTCTTCACTCATGGCCGAGAACAGGGTAACATGGACGCTGAAGGTTAATAATCCACAGAATCACATTGATTTACATCATCAGGAGTAAATCCCCCTCGCTGTCAATCTCACAAAATGTCCAGAGATGTTGAGGACACTATTCATCAAGCTACTTACAACACAAATTAACTACAGTTAAATTACAAGAGTAATTAGCAATACAAAGTTTATTTTAAATGCATAAATATCAGATTATGTATTATTTTTGTTCAATATTACTGATGTAATGATATATATATATATGTGTGTGTGTGTATGTGTGTGTGACCCTGGACAACAAAACCAGTTGTAAGTCTTAAATTTCTGAAATTAGGATTTATACATGATCTGAAAGCTGAATAAATAAGCTTTGCATTGATTGATTTGTAAGGATAGGGCAATATTTAGCAGTCAGTCAGCGTCATGAACTTCTTGAGGTCCGGCCACGGTTACTCCCCCTTCGGGATCAATTCCTCTCCATCCTCTGCCATCTTTCTTTTTTTTATGTTTTTTTTTTATTAAAGGAACAAGAGCATATACAGTGTAAGGTATAACATTACAATATCCTTCATTTCTTTTTTTCTCCCCTCCCCCCCTCCCTTATTAACTAACAATCCCATCCCACAAACCCTACCTCTGCCATCTTTCTAAAAAGTGTTCGCCCAAGCATGTCACGCGTCCGGTGCAGAAGGTGGCGCTAACACCAAAAAGCTCATTGCCAACCGCAGTAAGAAGAAGTCACTGACATTATTGCGGGCAGCTGCATTGGCCCGTGTATGGTGGTGGGCTCATATACTGATCTAGGATCAGTGAACCGTAGCATTTGTATTTCCGAGTTGTGCTTAAGCGTCAGAAATGCTTGGGAAATGTAACGTTAGCTTGTGTGGACGCTACCACGCTACTTGATCAATAAAATAGCTTCGCTTGAAAAGCTATTTTGTTGTAAAAAATAGTGACGCTACCAACACGCTACTGAGAAATGTAGTTAAACTAGTAGCGTCACTACTTGTAGCGATGCTACTGTCCATCACTGATGCAAACATACCTATGCTAGCCACTCCAATGTCATGCACATTGCTAAGCTGTAGCAGGGGTTAGGCTAATCATAGTAAATGCGCAAAGATATGACTGTTGTACATTTACGTGTTTATTAACCCACTTTCTGAAGCAGAATAAAAGGATGTGCATATAAAGACAGGACAATATGTTGAAGAAAGAAATAAACATATTGGTGCACTCCTTGTTCCATTTACTGTAAAAGTTACTTGGATGTTCCTTAACTCAAAGTTATGAGGAAGCACCTTGCCTATATGGTCAACCTTTGGCAAATGTTAAAAATTAACACCGCCAGAATCACAAATGCCCATAAAGTAGTCAAATATTGTTGAGCATTTGTTTCAGAACTGGAATTTATGTCTGGCTGAACCCTGGTTTACATATTTATGTGTATGATGCTGGTGATTCGATGTATACCACCCTACTGTAGAATGTTGTGATAAATAATGCTACTATCTTGAAAAATGTATAAACAAACTCCATGTCATAAATAAACCCAATGTCAGCTTCTCCACAGTCTTCCTAAAGTTATAAAAAAACTATTTATATCTGAACATGTGATATTTCAGTTTTTCTTTTTTAATAAATCTGTAAAAATTTCAACAATTCTGTGTTTTTCTGTCAATGTGGAGTGCTGTGTGTACAATAACGGGGGGAAAAATCCACCTAAATGATTTGAGCAAATGCCTGCAACATAAAGAGTGAAAAATGTAAGGGGGTCTGAATACTTTCTGTAGCCACTATAGGTGTACATATATATATATATATATATATATATTAGGGGTGGGCATAGATTAATTTTTTTAATCTAGATTAATCTAGATTAATT